>JBAGKK010492224.1:0-15654 GCA_037177015.1 Euceroptres primus
ATCGTGCGCCGAAACGTTTGGTTCAATTAAACATTAATTGAATTATTTAAGCTGACCCTAAAGCCAAATTTACCATCAAATATTATAAACGAATAATTATAAAAATTATAAAAATAAATATCTACGCAAAGTATTAAAGAGAGACTCAAATCTACCGACTTTTACCCAGATACTCACATTAACAAAAGCAAATTATTTTCTGTATAAGGAAACACAAGATAAGTTTAAGATTTCAGAAATTTTTTTAGTCAAGGTTCCCTTAATTTTGGTTTGCAATATCGCTGTAATGTTTTTGCAAAAATCCTACAAGGCGGAAATTTGGATATCTCTAGGATATCCTAGAGGATATCTAGGATATCTAGGAGGATATCCTAGAGGATATCTAGGATATCTAGGAGGATATCCTAGAGGATATCTAGGATATCTAGCAGGATATCCTAGAGATATCCTCCCGGATATCGAGAAACATAGGATGTTTCTCGGATATTCGAATGTCCGACGTGGGATATTCAAATTTTTTATATATCCCTCGTGGAACATTTTAATATCTCAGAAATGTCCTATAGACATCATGAATATCTCTAGGATATTCAAATTTTTGCCTTGCAGAATATCCAGACGGGTTATCCTTGAGTTATCCTTGGGATAACCCGGGACATAAATGACATCAAATAGGATATCCTATTGCTATGAAGGATTCAGTTGGAACTTCTTGATGAATCTAAGTAAAACTCTTTAAGCTTTATTTTACGAAAATGGATGATAAGATTCATTATCAATTCAATTTCAAGCTTCAAAATCCCAATTATTAAAAATAAAATGAAAGAGTTAAATTATTTCTACAGATTTTACAATAAAGTTATAATACTGCTATAATGTTATATTATTTGGGAATCTTGATATTATTCGGGATCGTTTATTATCCTGGATGTTTATACGAAAACATAACACATTGGTGATTTGTATGTTTTAGTTTACTAAAAATCTATACCTTCTAAATGTAAATAACTTTAATAATTTAAAGCTAATTTAATAATTAATAATTTAAAGCTATTTAACTTTAATAAATTTAAACCCAAATCATCAACTGAAGAATAACTTCGCCTTTGTACAATTTTTCGAAATTATCGACTTATGATGAATGTATGTACTATTGAACTGCAATTATAAAAAAACTACTTTTTTACTATACGAATTTAAAATTAACTTCATTTTAGAAGCAATATTTGATAATCAAGATATCTAGTTAAAGAGTCTCCACATCTTTAAGAATTATATGCAGTTGCCAATGTTTATAATTTATCACCAAGTCAATTGAATTAATTCAAGGTCAACAATTTTTGTGAATCAGAACACAAAAAAAGATAATTATTCGATTTTCGAATATTTTTTTTTCGAAAAACCATTTTCGAAGTATTTTTTAACACCCAACACGAATCGGCCCTCCATTTGCTGCCATCAGGTGTAGTTAAATAGATATTTGCATCTAAATTTTTAAATAAAAAATATTTAATAATTTTTTTAGAGGTTAAAACAAAAATTTGTTGAACATCTTTCAGGTTACTTAGATGTGTTTTTTAATACAGATTTCAAAAATCCCCTCTTTCTTACGATAGCTAAAATAGTTCTTGAAATAATCTCAAAAAACTAATTTAAAAAATGGAAAAAATCTTCCAAAAAATGAATGTGCTCTATTTTAGTCAATATTTAGTTGTTTTTTTAAAAATATGAACTAGCGCCGGATTTGTTCATTTTTTATGTCAAACATTACCATGAGTTGAAATTTAAATTTAGACAATCCATTACTGAGATTTAAAGCAAAATCTGCACCCCTGACTCCGAATGGATCAAAGTTCAGTAAGTTATCAGCCTATATGCTTCAAAGCACTCAACAATGCTTACTCTAAGGATTTTTGGATCGCTGATAGCGAATCCATTTGGAATTTTGAAATTTTGACTTTACTTTCGTTATCAGCGACCAAAAAACCCAAAGTTAGTAACTTTAAGTTAACACACTGAGGTTCTTGATAATTAAATTTTTATGTATGGTCCGCCATATTGGATCAGCCATTTTGAATTTAGAAAATCTCACTCCAGATTCGATATCATCGACCCAAAAACCCCAGGGTAAGCAATTTTAAGTGCTTTGAAGTATGTAGGCTGATGCGTTACTGAACTTTCACCAATTCGGAGACAGGGGTGCAGATTTTGTTTCATATTTCAATAACGGATAATCTAAACTTAAATTTATTTTTACATTATTTTTTGGCATAAAAAAATGTACTCACTTCATATTAAAAAATTAGCCAAAGTAGGCGATTATAAAACCTGTCCTATTCTGTCCTGTCCTATCCTATCCTTTTTGATCATATCCGATCCTACCATATCCTATCCTGTCCGATTATATTCTATCCTGTCCGATCATATTCTATCCTATCATATTCTATCCTATCCCATCCCACGATCCTTACCTATCCGAATATATCTAATTCTATCGCTGGGGCTACGAAACTCTAAAAACTAAATATTAAGGGGGTATGATACGTTATGATGTCACAAATTACCGACGGGGTGTAACAAATATTCAGCAATTCCATTTTAAAACAAACAATGATATCAAGTTGAAACTTAACAGAATGATAGGAAGTATGAATGGGCACATTTGATATGAGTTATTTTGAAATTTTTTTTTTAATTTTGAAAAAATGGCATAACAGATGTGCCCTATCATATTTATATCATTCTCTTAAGTTTCAACTTGAAATCTTTGTTTGTTTAAAATCAGGATTGCCGAATATTTTTTATACCCCGTCGGTAATTCATGACATCATAACGTATCACATGCCCTTAACCAAAATAGAGCGCATTCAATTTTTGGTAAATTTTTTCCATTTTTAAATTTTTTTAAAGATCATTTCAAGAACCATTGTAGCTATTGTAAAAAGAAGTGATATTTTAAATCTGTATTAAAAAATGCATTGAAGTGACTTAAAGCATGTCTAAAAAATTATCGTTTTGACCCCTACAAAAATGGGTAAAAATTTAGTTGTAAATATCAATTAAATTACACCTGACACACTTTGGGAATTGTTTGTCGCATTCGCTAAGGACTTGGTTCATTTTTAAGTAAGGTTTTTGATCAGGTTTTTTATTTCTAGATTCGATTCGTGTATTTTGAGTATGATAAATTATTTTTTATTAAGCCAAAAAAAAATTGAAAACATGTGGACCTGTCAAAAATGGCGATAGTACGTCATTTTTAAAATGAACTAAACGCTAAAGTTACTTATTTATTTAAATTTATTATCTATAATGATATTTTGGAGTTATAGTTGAAATATGAGAGGAAAAATGGTTTGAAAACTTGTTTCAAAACGCAGAATAATACCAGCGTTTTCCATGGTATTCAGTGAAATTATCCATAAAAATTTAGACCTTCAGATTTTCGTCTTCGAAAACCTGAAATTTAGCAAAAAAAAACCACTTTCAAACCCGCGCATTTCCGAATAGACATTTTACATTTTCATCCAATTATACATTTTTTTACCTACTTTGGTTAAGTCTGTCAAAATCGGTCGGTCAAGACAAAATTTTAAACGCGATTTAAAAGAAAACCCCGCAAAGTACATCCGCGAAGTTTTTGTGATAGATATAAGTGTAAATAATTTATTCGCATAGATAAAACTTTTTTTTTAAATTTATATTTAGAAATGCACGGGTTTAAAAGTGGTATTTTTTGAAAATGTTCAGGTTTTCTAAGACGAAAATCTGGAGAACTAAATTTTTATGGATAATTTCACTGAATATCATGGAAATGGTTGGTATTAATCTGCGTTTTGAAGCAAGTTTTAAAATTTTCGGTAATGTATCTTGTAATAAATTATTAAACTTTACGAAAATGACACATTTTGACAGGTCACTTCAAACACATTTTTCCTCTCCTATTTCAACTATAATTTAAAAATAGCATTATAGATAGTAAATTTAAATCACCCCTAATCGCACTGTTTTTCTCTGCTTAATTTTAAATAATTAACCTTAGTGTTTAGTTCATTTTAAAAATGACGTACTATCGCCATTTTTCACAGGTCCACATGTTTCCAATTTTTTTTTGGCTTAATGAAAAATAATTTATTATGCTTAAAATATACGAATCGAATCTAGAAATTTAAGAAATAATTATAAACCAATTAAAAATTTTTTCTGAAATATGACCGCAATCGTTTTTAGATGATCATTCATGAAGTAACCCCATATATATTTACAGTACGTTATAAACAACAACGTTTCACCCACATAACGTAGGACCTCATCAGTTTAAATATAACATCCAAAGACTCCAACCAGTTGTATAAAAATTCATGTAGTGTCATAATTTAGCTTAAAAAATATAAATAAAGTAAATTGTTTGTATTCTTAATTGTCATAATTGTGTAGCTGTACATTCGTATAACTTGCTATTGACTTATAGTATTTGTGGTTATGAAGTCTGTAAATATTATCAATTCTTCAACCCATGGCAAGGTAATGAATTATTTGTTAATAATTAATTATTTGAGGACCAAGACTTGTTAACTTACCTGCGCCATGGTTGATCGTGTTGATTAATGTAATTAGAACACTATATCTTATAGTGTTATATATTTTATATATTTATATATTTATCTGTTATATATGCACGTAATATTTATCTGACAGTTTAATTTGTTATTGACTTAACTTAAAAATAATAATAATATTCCATTAACTTTCCTGTGGGCATTGTCTTAAACTTTTAAAACTATAAAACTTTTAAAACTTTAAAACTTTTAAAACTTCTAAATTCAAAAATTGATTTTTAAACCATTACAACTCATTTTTTCTATATATTTGAATTTAATTTTCCGAACGAAAAAAACTGAGAAAAATAGTTGATTTAAAATGGAGAAAAATAGCTGTTCACCTTTTCTCTCAATTTTTTTAGCAAAATTAACTTGGAAAATAATCCAGATTTGAGGTACGAAACGAGGTCGATAGGAGTTCTAATTGTTTAGAAATCATGTTTTCAACTCCGAAATTTTTCTCCATGAAAAATAATCTTTATAAGTCTGACTTATTTTTATTTTTAAAAGATATTTTCATTTCTAGTTACAATTCAAAGAAACAACATAAAATTGTTTAATATCAACAATCAATAACATAAAATTGTTCAATATCAATAGGATATTTCGAGATATCTTATTTATGTCTTGAAATATCCTGGGAATAGCCTAGCGATATCTACGGGATTTGCCGTCAAGATGAAAATTGCGATTTCCCAGGGATATGTATAAGATAACCTGGGATGTTTTTGGGACAATTTTTGAAATATTCAAAAGTCTTGCGAGAAATATTGCCATTTTGGAGATATCTCGTGAGGCTTTTCAATGACACGGGACATTAATGGGATAACCCGAAATAACCTGTTGCTGTGACGGTACATATTAAAAATTAAGTTTGGTTTTCAGTTAATTTACTCGCAATTACTCGCAAAAAGAATTGTTTAACTGTAGTTTTATTTAATTTTTATATTTCAAATTTTATTTCCCTACTGCGCCATCTCTTATTCTATTTAAATACTCTAACCTGTTGTTGAACAATTTTTCTAGAAAATCGGAAAGTAAATAAAAAGTAACAACTGCCACTCGACAAATACGAGTTGTGTATAAATTAATTTCTTGATCTGCAAAAGTGGATCATTTTGATCCCAATTTGAAAATCAAGATTGTCTGGAACGATTTGTTACCCTGGGGTTCACTGACTCTTAGATTGAGTTCGTTTGGACGACTAAGAACCATTCGTAATCGAAAAATGAATTTTCTGAACAGTATCAAAGTCTGGGGCTTAATGTTTCTGTTTAAAATATTTCATTTGACTAGGAATTTACATATCTCAAATAAGATTGAGTTCATCAAGGGGATGGATGGTGATGAGCATTTTTTAAATGCCATTAATCTGCGAATCTAAGAGTAGATTATTCCACCTCCTTAATTTTTTATAAGTCGAATAATGCAGCCTAATTGACCCTCAGGGTCTCGGGGTGCTTAGATCTGAAGCTGCCATACAAAATTCTCATTTAATGACTGATCGCTTTGGAGCCTTTAGCGTCACTCGCAACCCGCTATTAAATGCAAGAATCACGCCTTTCGCGGAGTAAAAATAAAAGAAAAAATCGGTAAAAGAATCTTCATTTCTTGGTTAAGCGACTCCTAATGACTACTACTAATTACTTCCTTGCAAAAGAGCGCCCCGCACTCTCTTGCCTTACAATATTTTTTGATTACAAATTAAATTCTGTACCATTTAAATTATATTTTGTATTCAAGGCTGATTACATATAACTGATTACATATAACTTCGTACAAGTTAAATCTAAATTTTAAAATTATTTCAGGCTTCATACTCTTTCCTCTATTCGGGAATAGGGAAAATTTGACATTTCAAGATATTCATCTTTATTTAAGATATTTACCCCGATAACCGAAACAAATTCTATTGGCATTTCTGCAGCTGTTAAAACTTTTTTGAATGAAACACTAACTTTCTCCTACGAAATGACTTATTAAAATTTGTCAACAATTTGGAAAATATTTATGAGTTCCAGAAACTTGAAAGAATTGAAATCTTCAATTTCATGACTTTACGAACCGATACTTTTTTAAAACATATGTTCTGAGAACTCGAAATGAAGACTCGTCTCAATTTTTGAATTCAGAATTAACTATACTTTTTGGTATTGATTTCGAATTTCAAAATTTTTTAATTTGGACCCACTCTATTATCTGTAAAGTTTTATAAAAATTTCTGAAAATTATACAAATTGAAAAAACGTGTTGAATAAACTTTAATAAAATATTTCCCAAAAAAGGATTTTTATTAGCTTTCACGTGTATAAATGTAAAGACTGAATTTCATATAACTTCATTTAATTTAATATAATTTCTGTTGAAATGAAAGAAAATGAAGAGCTTAGGCTTAGAACCTTACTAATTCACTTTAGGAAAAGGCGTCTTGTTTTGGATCATCCTCTGGATTTTTATTAGCTTTATGTGTATAAATGTAAGGACTGAATTTCATATAATTTAATATAATTTCTATTTAAATGAAAGAAAATGAAGTGATTAGGCTTGAAACCTTACTAATCCACTTTAGGAAAAGGCGTCTTGTTTTGGACCTTCCTCTATTTTACAATATTTTTCTGAAAAATTCCCCTATTTCTCCTTTTCTGAAAACATTTTGCGACGTGAAGCCTGTTATTTTCTAGAGATGTAAAATATTTTTGAAAAATTCATGTCTGAAAAAATAAAACATCTTTCAATGTATCTTGTTGATTTCTATTGACCCTCTGGTTATAAAATTTGTTGGTGCTTTGCATGGGCTTCAGGGTCGAAAATTAAAAAAAGCTGTGTTTTTTTAACCAAACGTTTCGACTCTCATGTGAGTCCATATAAATTCGTTTGGGACTTAAGTTCGTGAAAAAATAAAACATCTTTCAATATAAATTCGTTTGGGATTTAAGTTCGTGAAAAAATAAAATATCTTTCAATATAAATTCGTTTGGGACTTAAGTTCGTGAAAAAATAAAACATCTTTCAATATAAATTCGTTTGGGACTTAAGTTCGTATGATTGCAAAAATGGTGTTTCGTGCTTTGGGAGTTTGATTTAAAGAAGACATTCATTTTTAGGATTGCGGAGATTTAAATGCCAAGCTGAAGATCCCAAGACATTAATCGAATTTTGCTAAAGGTGGTAGTAATTCTTGATCCAAATGGATCATGCGTACGTGACCGACAGAGGTACCTATAACACTTTTCACGTTTCAATTTAAGGCGCCCACATCGAAATTGAGTACCAACCTTGTATTTATTAAGGTGTTAAGCCTGTAAGCGGTTAAATAATCGGTCACGTATGTAAAGGTTCGGTTGCGACTACTCTTTAATGTAAAACTCGATATATATCATTATGCAAGAATATCGCACTCACTTGTGTGGTTCACTTCTTTATTGTCCCTCGAAATTCGTTTTCTCCTTTGTCCTTTTATAGCTCAGAATTAGTCAATAAATAAGTTTAAAAATTGAGAACGAAAATGTTGCTTTCTCCAAACCCATTTTAACAATTTTGCATTCATTTCAATACCAAATGTTTAAAAGTCCTGAAAAATATGTTTTTTGTTTAAATTCAGTTTTCTATCAAAGATCTTAAACTAACAATAAGATTTATATTGTGGGGAACATGTGACTGTGCAAGCATTCGTTACGCAACCCTAATAACCGAAGGAGCACCTTCGTTCCCTTATCTAAAATCAATAGCTTCCTTATTGACAATCTTATCAGGCTCGCAGGTCTTTCACTCCACACTTGGATAAAAATTCCAATGTCGAGATGATAACACTGGCTCTAGACGGTGGCGTGTCCAATTTATGGCGTTACTCAAACCTAACAATAATCAGATTACTCTATTTAATTTCGCTGATTAAGAACCGATAATAAATCGATAGACTCTGATTCTATTTTAAAAACCGCGATTCATTGAATAAATTTTTTATTCCTCAAATTCCAATTTGCGAAGTGTTAAAATATTCAAAAAATTAAACGATAATAAAAATCGAATTTGATGAAAGATTGGATCGTTTCGCATTAATACATTGTTCCCCGAACGACCTTCAATTGTTTTCAGCAGCTATAACATTTTTTTCAATTTACGCTTCGGTACCATTGAGGTTAATACACAATGCACTGCACCCATTTATGGTATCTGGTTATGGTTATTTTGTTATTGTTATTATTATTTTTATTCGTTGTCGCCAGCATTGTTAGAGCTATGTCGATGAACGCTTGGTAAATACTGGCAGTAAATCGCTTTCCGGTAGATGGTTGGTCGGTGACGCTTCGAGTGTGCCCTCCAAACGCCCTCAGAAGCGTTCAACGTGCTCATTAACTTCCGGTACGAGGCGCTCGGATGCACCTTGACTTCAACTTAAAATCAGAGTTGAGACCATTCTCTCATCTCCACCATCATTTTCTTCTCACTCCTCGAACAAAGAAGTCAGGCCAGTGCATTGTACACGAAACAGGTTCATACCCTCCTCAGAAATGATGACGAATCTCGTAAAAAAAAGCTTGAAATCCAACTCGGAATGTTATGAATAGAAGACCTCATCCTGATAAAAAGTAATGAAAATAATACTGAGTAAAAAAGGAGTTTGATGAGGACTTCACTCTATTGTAGATTTGTTGAATCTCCTAAAATCCTTCAAAATCCTCTAGAATCTTCAAGATTTTTTAATAAAGTTTTAGAATCTTCTAGAGAATTCCTGATTCTTCCAGAATCCAGATTTTTCAGAGTTCTAAAATCTTCGAAAAACACTCCAAAAAATCTATTATGATTTTTCAAAATATTCTAGACCGTTTCAGAATCTTTTAGAATTTTCAAAAACCTTTCGACTTCTGCTCTAAACTTCTAGTATCTTCTAGTCTCTTCCAGACTTTTTTAAAGAGTTTCGAACAGTCTAGAGAATTTTAGAAAGATTTTGAAACGAGTCTAGAAGATTCTTGCGGTTTTTGGGAGTCTTTTGCAGATTTTAGAGGGTTCTAAAAGATTGTGCGGAATTCAGAATATTCATGAGGATTCTAAAAGATTCTGGAACAGTTTAGAATACATTTTTTAATATTGAAGAATTTTGAGAGATTCTTTAAGATTTTATAAGATTATAAGAGAACCCAGAAAAAAATAATCTAGAAAATATTCTAAAAACCCAGAAAATATTAGACGGTGCGGAAGATTTAGAGGTAGTCTAGAAAATTTTAGAAAATTTGGGAAAAGTTTGAAAATTTCTAGAAGATTATAGAAGACTCCGGATATTTCAGGCTTTAATATTGAGTAGGGCGTCCCAAGAAAAAAACAGTTTCTTTGATTTTTACGTCACCCCCTAAAAAGCTTCCATGAAATGAGGAAACAATTGTGGAATTTTCTGAAAATTTGTGAAAACCCCTTAGAACTGTTCCAAGGGCGTAAAAGCATTCTTAACGAAAAAAATTCGTAGTTTCTCTGAAAATACACTATTTGAATGAAATTTCGGCCTAAAATTGACATGTCAATTTCGGTCTTAAATTGACATGAAAAAACTTGTGAAACTAAAAAATTGTTAATAAAGCTGTAAACTCAACCTTAAAAATGATTTACAAAGGAATGAAAAATTTCTCTTTTAACGTCTGGGAAAAACATAGGTTTAAAAAATAATAAGGAAAAACCTTATTAATACGACTTTTTCCAAACTAATAGTTTATTTCATGAATTTAGAAAATGATCGATAACGTTTGGTTTTTTTTTAAACTTAAAAGTGAAAAATCACTCCTTATAAGAATTGGAAAATAGATTTTTAAGACCTATTCATTTTCTGAGGATAATTATTGACTGAATTAGGGACAAATATCTCCCAGACATTGCATAAAAAATACTACGTAAAAAATAGTTGTGAAAAACACCCTATTTAATCAAAAACTACCCCCTTTGAAGCTAAACATTATATTTTTGCCTTTTTTAAAGAAAATGTACCTGCATTTCATGCAAACAGCTTTTAAAAAACATATAATAATGCAGAAAAAGGAAAGAGTGATCGAATGACTCTCTTAAAAGAGTTTGTCACCTCTTCCAGGACTTAGAGGTATATTTTTTGATTAGCACGTTTAATGTAGTGATTGTGAGGTGAAAAAATATGTAAATTCCGCAGAAGAGTATATTTAGCGAGTATTCAATCGAAAACACCTTAATTTGTGAAAACCACCCCTTTTGATTAAAAAAAACAGACGCATTTGCTGAAAAGAAAGTATCTATTTTTTGGAATCAAAAAAGGGTGGTTTTCACAAATTAAGGTGTTTTTGATTGAATAATTGCTAGATATACTCTTTTATGGAATTTGCATATTTTTTTCCTCACAATCACTACATTAAAGGTATTAATTCAAAAATATACCTCTAAGTCCTGGAAGGGGTGGTTAAGAGAATTATTTGATCACTCTTCCCCCTTTTTACTTTATTAATTAGAGACCTGCGCCGACGTGACTTTGGTCAGCGGCGGCGTTCAGGCTAAATTTGATGGGTGCCTGGCGGCGCGCCGGCGTGACGCCGTTCTCAATTTTCGGTGGCGGCGTGGCGGCGCACAGTGGGGCAAAATGACGAAAAAGTGTTCAAAATACGATTCCGGCTACAATTTTCAATCGATTTAAAAGTTTTTTTTCAAAATTAAAACTAACTAAATTCTTAGGAAATCCCTGGAGTCAGATTTTAAAAAAAATTATTTTATTTACTTTATTTAAACATAAAGTTGAAAAAAATTGTAAAATTTAAGACATTATTGCTTTAAAAACAGGTAATTAATTCAAAATGATTGATACTGTGTGTAATCGATAAATAAACATTCGCGAAGCATAACTTGATAGTTTATTTTAAACCAATAATTTTTTACTAACAATTGTATTGTTATAAACAATGGTAGGTGATTTTTAAATAATTTTGCATATTTATTAAGTGATTTTCGTTTTCAATCCAATTTAAAGTAATATTTAAACATTAAACAATAAAAATAAATATATTTATTATTGTTATAAACAAATTTTATGAACAAATGCGCAGTTTGTGCAACTTTTAAAAGTTTGAGGTACTTTTTTTAAAAAATGTGCTTTGTTTGACTTGGCAGTGATGCTTCAGTAAACTATATTGCCATTTCATGACAAATGTGATTTTTGTAAACAAATTTTGTAAACAAATACCCAGTTTGAGCAATTTTTGAGTGTTTGAGGTACTTTTTTTAAAATGTGTTTTATTTGACTTGCTAGAAATGCTTCAGTAAGCTATATTATCATTTCATAACAAGCGTGATTGTTATAAAAACATTTTATAAACAAATGCACAGTTTGAGCAATTTTTAAGAGTTTCAGGTACTTTTTTTGTAAACGTACTTTGTTGGGCTTGTCAATATTACATTAAAACAGTTCGGTGTTATTATAGGATAAATATCAAAAAGATCTTAGTTTTCTTTAACTGCATGTTATTGAAGCAACAATATCTTAAATTTTAATTTTTTAAACTTTATGCTTAAACAAAGTAAATAAAAGAAATTTTTTTAAATTGGCTTCAAGGGTTTTCTTTTAAAAAATTAGTTAGCTTTAATTTAAAAAAAAAAAACCTTTGAAGTCGATTGAAAATTGTAGCCGGAATCGTGTTTTGAACATTTTTTCGTCATTTTGCCCCACTGCGCGGCGTTAATTTCGGCGCGAGGTACGAAAACGGTCTATTTTGTAATTTATTTTATTGTTTCCAGATTGTAAGAAAATAGAATACAAAATTTCTTTATAATGTTTGCATGAAATGCAGGTGCATTTTCTTTAAAAAAGGCGAAAATTAGCTTCAAAAGGGGTAGTTTTTGGCTAAATAGTGTATTTTTTCACAACTATTTCTTACGTCATATTTTTCATGCAATTTCTGAGGGTTATTTGTCCCTAACTCAGTCAATAACAATCCCCAGAAAATTCATAGTACTTGAAAATCCATTTTTCATTTCTTATAAGGGATGATGTTTTACTTTTAGGGGTGAGTTTACAGCTTAATCAACTTTTTTTCAGTGTCACAAATTTTTTCATGTTAATTCAAGATTTCTAGGCCGAAACTGAAATCAACTAGTGTATTTTAAGAGATACTACGAATTTTTTCGTTTAGGAGTCCTTTAACGCCCTTGGGACAGTTTTAAGCGTTTTTCAAAAATTCTCAAAAATTTCCACAATTGTTTTCTCATTATATGGAAGAATTTTAGGGGGTGACGTAAAAAATCAAAGAAACTTTTTTTAGGACACCTTAATATTGAGGCACGCATTTTTGAATCGCATGAGTTTCTATTTATTATAATTATTAGAAAATTAATCGGAATTTTCAATTTAAAAAAGGGGAAAAAGGGGAAAAATTTTCAAAAACAGGGATTTTAGGGTATCTTGAGAAAATAGGGAGAAAAAAGGGGAAATAGGGGACTGAATATAATGGAATATAATTATTCTATGGGAAACATTATTTTAATAAAGTATTGTAAATATGTAAGAAAGTTATGTTGCGGAAAAGAATGCTTTTAATATTAATAAACTCTAATTACTTTTAGATGTTTTGATCCATGAAGATAAGAGTTTATCAACTATTGGTTTTTAGGAGCCCATTTTCTATAATAAATTCTATTTTAAGGAGGGAATCCGAGCTCATTAATACAAAACGTTATCGTTTAAGGCAGTAAATTTAGTAAAGGGATCTATATTGCTGTCACTGAAAGCGGAATAAAATTTTATGGCGGACAGAAGGTTATCTGAACACTATCAAGTATCCATGCTTTTTCTAGATTCTGAAAGAGCACTTCGTAATGTATAGTCTTTTTTTGGTACTTATCTCTTGAAGAGAGAAAAAAAAAGAATTTAGTAAGAGATGAATATGTAGCAGTCTTGTAGTCTGTACTATGAGATTCCTTATCTGTTTTCTTTCATAAATTATCTCGGATCATAAGGAATGACTATTATTATCAGTAGATGTAGTAATAATATTAACACTAGTAACAATTAACAGTAGAAATAATTAACATTAGTAATAATAAAATGTTTGTAGCAAGGGAGATTGCGAAAGTCGAAAAATTATCATATCATTAGAATATTTCAACATTTTAACTGAATTGGAATCGACATGATACTAAAGATTCAGGGAAAGGAAACTTGAAATTTCCAGGTATATGCGAATTTCACGCAGATGAGATAAGGCGGGCTTAATTGCCCAGAGAAGGCCAGCTGCTGAAACGAAGTGGAAAGTACTTCGTTACTGCGTACCTTCGCATAAATGCCTAATTACTTCTCGCTTATCTCTCTTTTTGACAAAAATAGCAGACGTCCCTCACTATCTGAATGCTCTTTTTATCAAAGATGCTGGAGATCGCAACATTTACTGTCGCAGGGGGCCATCTCGCGCATAATTAGCTAATTGTAAAGCTTGGCAATATAACCAGAAATATCGCAGTACTTTTTTTCAGAATCTCGAAAACTAAGAATGGAAGGACAACCACGATTCTTAAACAGATTTCAACAAATTTTAGTACCTCATAAAGTTCGTACCTAACATGGTACAAAATTTCAATTGACAATTTCTCCTGAATATTAACAAATAATTGTATAAATTGTGTTGGACAATTACTTTGAATACAAATTTTGAATTTTTGGACAATTTACTTTGAATACAAATTTTTAATTTTTGGACAATTTACTTTGAATACAAATTTTTAATTTCTGGACAATTTACTTTGAATACAAATTTTTAATTTTTGGACAATTTACTTTGAATACAAATTTTTAATTTTTAATTTGAAATTGAACGCAATTTTCGAATTATCAAGAGTAGCAGGAATGATAAATTTGATATCAGAGACGAGTTTCTACACATCTTTCCATTTCTTTGGCGTGAATCTCTTTTTTATCTTGCACACATGATTACGTGACTGGGCGCTCAAGGGTCAGTAAGAAGACTCGATAAACTAAATTCCCTTTGCGGATGAAACTTACCGACCTCACCCTCTTGATATAAGTTACTTTTTTTTTTATCTAATCCTCCTATTCCAGCCTCTTCTTTTCCGGCGCGAATCATCGACCTACGGTAGGTTATCGAATTTCTCGTGTCCCCTCCACAAAGCTCGTCGTAAAAGTGGCTGCGTGTGCCACTATCTGTGATCTCTGACCCATGCGCGCTTCTTATTTCTTCTCAGTGTTCGAAAAACATGCTTTAACGGCCTAACGTTATCGCCTGTGCGCAGGGGGCATCGAGGCTATCCAACCGATGGGGTTACCATTCGACCCGAGACGAACTCTCGCCGTTTTCCAACCAGTGGATGCTGTACAGTCCATGGACAAAGTCGATCATTTCAGAATTTGATAAATCATTTTTGAATTAAGAAATTCGAAATAATAAGAGTTTCAAGTTTAAAGCATTCACATTAAATTGCGAGGTATCAGAAAACGGATCGATTTGATCTACAACACTTTTATCCAAAAATAAATGATTATTATTCCCTTGTATTTTCTTTCTGAATTTAAATCAGTTAAAATTTTAAGTTATTTTATTTAGTGACCCATTTCTAGCTAATTGATCAGTGAATTTTGACTGAATTTCAGTCAATTTTCCTGAAATTCCGTTAAAATTCACTGACATATTATCTACAAATGGGTTTCATACCCAGTAAATTTCTCTGAAATTCAGTCAAAATTCACTGACCAATTAGCCAGAAATGGGCCACTGAATGAAATCAGTGAAAATTTTGACTGATACAGATTTAAAGAGTTCAAATGTTTTTGATTGTTAAAAAACTTGATCTGCAATACTTTGATATTCTGACCTAACTAGGCTTTTCTATTATTTATTGATGGAGTCGACATTTTATAAGATCCAATAAAATGTATAGCTTGATATTTCGAGTTCAATCTTGAAGTAATAATTTAATTGATTTAGGAAATATATTTTTGCTAATGTTACATTTCTTTATAGGGTAGAAGAACCAATTCTTGGCACCTTAGCCCAATTATTGGCATGCCAAAAACTGAAGTGAATTTATTTAATTTTGGATCAAT
>JBAGKK010492266.1:0-15650 GCA_037177015.1 Euceroptres primus
TATATATATATATAAATATATATAATTAAGTATTAATACTATTAATTTGACGTACGATTTTGTAACATTTAAAATGTAATCCAAACAATTTTAAGTGTTTTCAGTTGGAAATGATTTAGTTTTTAACAATGTAATAATTTCGTTAATTATAAACCATAATCAAAAGTTTCTTAATTAATTGTTAACGTTTTTAATTCAATAATACAATATAAGACAATAATAAATAGTTACATAAATAATACAATACAATATTATTGTGAATAATACAATACAATAATTCAATAGAACATTAACAATTAACTCAAATACATATTTTAAATGTGTATAGAATTTTTAATATGTGTCATTATACAATTTTCTATCCAGAGGAAACGTATTGAAATAAAGGGTGGAACTTCATAAGGGATTAAAACTCACATTTTTTCTGAAATGAAATTATTAGGTAGAAAATTCTGAATAATTCAAATACTCATTCTCACCAAAGTATTTTCTTATATTTTCATTTTTCAAATTTTTTTGCAACTTCTAATTTTCTTTTGCATTTTCTCAATTTTCAAAAACATATTTCGCAAGTTTTTTCAAACCTTTGCAACATTTTTTAACATAGCTCCAAATTTAATTTGTTTCTGCGTCTTCGAATTGAAAATAAGATGTTATACTTCGGGGCCTAAACTTAAGAAAATATGCGTCTGGACCAAAAAAAATTTCCCCACTATTTTCTCAGAAGTTAATGACTTTTTTCAATCAAACTTTTAATGCCTCAATTTCGTCCTATAGTACCTCAGTAGCAAGTTTTTTTTTAAATGGAAAATTGAATTTTTAATCAGCGTCCAAAGTTGAAAAAACGCGCATCTGGAACGAAAGGAAAAATTTCTCAATCATTTTCTCGGAACTTAATGACATTTTCCAATCAAACTTTTTTTGTGTCGATTCTGCAACTCAATAAGTAAAAGCTGGTTTTGTATTTTTTTTCTGAACTTGAAAATTGTATTTTTAGTCACTGGACAAATTTTAGAAAATGTGCATATCCAACTTGTATTTTTATGACATAAAATGATTTTTGCACTTTTCAGCGGCCATTTTGGATTCGCAATCTTGGAATTTTGAGAGAATAATAGAAAATTCGTAATCAGCGACCCCGAAAACCCTTTATTGCATACCCAATTCATACTTTTATGACATAAAATGATTTTTACACTTTTCAGCAGCCATCTTGGATTCGCCATCTTGGAATTTTAAAAAACTAATAGAAAATTCGTAATTAGCGACTTCAAAAACAGTTGAAAATTAAATTGCAAGAGTAAAAATTATTTTTTTTTATAAGAATCAGATCAAAAATAAGAGATTAAATTCAACTGTTTTTTCTTGTGGCGGCCATTCTTGGTCCGCCATTTTGAAAATCATAATATAGATACGGCACTAAAGACTGTTGCAATAAGGACAATATTATTGTCTCTTTTTTAATTTTTCTCGTCAGAATCGATTGAAAAATATTACGAAACACCTTATATCAATACGGGGGAACTTAAAAAATATAAATAATTTGAACAAAGATCAAATCCATTGTTATAAACAAGTTAAGTTAACTAATTTACAACTAAGTGTCTTTACAGAAAACAAAATTTTTGCTTTCACAAAAACTTTTTTCATTTACCTCTAAATAAAAAAATTGTGAAAATTGATATTAAATGATGATAAAAAATGATATTAAATTAAATTATTATTTCTATAGACAATTTTTACAAACAAACGGGTAAAATCGTTTTTTTTTAACATTTCACGTTATTGCAAGTTTAAGGCTTTAAATATTATTCTTTGAAGTTATGCATAACTTGAAAATATTTAAAAAAATATAACATTCCCCATTTTTATAAACAAATTAAGTGAACAAAAGCAAAATATTTCTTAAATAAAAAATTGTGAAAATTGATATTAAATGTCAAATTATTATTTTTATAAACAATTTTTGCAAACAAACGGGTAAAATCGTTTTTTCTTTAACATCTGACACGTTATTGCAAGTTTAAGTTTTTAAATATTATTCTAGAAGTTATGCATAACTTGAAAATATTAAAAAAAATATAACATTCCCTATTTTTATAAACAAATTAAGTAAACAAAAGCAAAATCTTTCCTCATTTTTCTTAAATCTACTCAAAAATACGTTATCTGTGATGCTTTAATAAAAACCATTTTGAATATAATCAACTGTCATTATTATAAACAAATTAATTAACCAATAGAAAAATTTTTTCATTTTATCACAGAATCTTTATTTTTGTCGAAAATATGTTTTACAATACGTCATCTGTTATGATTTAATAAAAAAATTTATTGAATATAAACAATTGTCATTATTATAAACAAACTCAATGAACAAAAACAATTTTTTGTAATTTTTTCACGCAGAACAATATTATGATATCAAGTGGATTGCCGGAAGAAATATGGAAAACTACAAATCTTTGTTATAAACTGAACTATTCTATTGCTATAAACAATTTCAATAGGTAAAGACAGTAAGTACAATAAGTAAAGACAGCAAATTCTTTACAATAAGTAAAGACAGCAAATTCTTTACAATAAGTAAAGACAGCAAATTCTTTACAATAAGTAAAGACAGCAAATTCTTTACAATAAGTAAAGGCAGCAAATTCCATTAGAAGCATTATTATTTAATTAAAAGTATTATTATTTTCTCTCATACGTTTTTAAATGACTCGAAAAGCATTGCAAGTTATAAATCTTTGTTTGAAAACAAACTCTCCTATTTTTAGAAACAATTTTAATAAACGGAAGGAAAATTTCGTATATCAATGCAGAAATAAATGATTTTTTTAAAATAATAATAATACTAATATTAATTAATATTAATATCATTTTTCTACACGATAATGACAAAAACTTGCTTTTGTTCATACATTTGTTTGTAATAAGGACAAATGTTTATATTCCATAATTTTTACATTCTCATCAGAGAAGGTATTAGATTTGTGTAAAATTTAACCGCCGTTATTTTTTATTAGAGCATCACGGATGACGCATTGTAAAGAAAATTTGCAAAAAACGAACGATATTCTATGATCAAATATAAAAATTTTGCATTTTTGTATTAAATTTGTTTATAATAAATACACTTATTCGTCTTCAATAATATTTTTATTGGAGCATCACAAATGCCACATTTTGAAGTAGATATGCGAAAAAATAACAATGATTTTGCCGTATAATCAAACATTTTCCCTTTGCTAATCATGATAGTTGTTTATATTCAATAAATTTTGTTATTACACTATCACAGATAACGCATTTTAAAGCAAATTTGCGAGAAAGGAACAAATATTCTGCCGTAAAAATGCCGAAATTTTACTTTTGTTTAATTAATTTCTTTATAAAAAAGATGACTGTTATATTTTTTGAAACATTTATGATTGTGCATAACTCCTAGAATAATATTTAAAAACTCAGACTTGAAAGTATGTGTCAGATGTTAAAAATAGCGATTTTAATAATTTGTTAAAATAATTGTTTATAGAAATAATAATTTGTCATTTATTGTCAATTTTCACAATTTATTGATGCGTTAAAGGGAAATAAAACAGTTTTTAGTGAACATGTAGTCCGGCAAACGTTTTTTTGTAACAAAGAGGTTTGCATCAAACATCCCCCATCAAGAAAAGTAGAAATTTTCAATTATTGAGAAAGTCCGAATTAATTTCATTGGCCACTTTTTCCAGAAAACTAAAATTTTGACATTTTTGCAATCGTTGTTCCTTTTTTCTGCCAAGACTACTGGTATTCTTAATTGATGCTGGCTGACCAGCAATATTCCTGAACTGTATGAATGGGTGCAGTATATTAAAAATTCCAATACAGTATTTATTTGTTTGCATTCAATTCGAAATAGATTTTATACCTAATATTTTCTTTTACTACCTTAACGATTGGCCATGCAATATTTACATTATTTTATACCTAATATTTTCATTTACTACCTTAACAGTTGGCCATGCAATATTTCACGCGCACTTTAGCACGCGCATAATATTGCTAGTTTTATTAATTAACTTAAGAAAATATAATTTTACAGGCTCCAGTCAAAGAAGAATTGATGGACGAATTTAAATTCATATTCAAATTCAGCGGTTCTACTAAGCCTGTTAAAAACAGAAAAGACTCATCGAGTAAAAGTGGAAAAGATTCCAAGGATTCTACACCTCCTTATGGTTTTGTACCCGCTGTTGTAACCACTGGTCCATGTGAAGAAACAGAAACCTAATTGAAGTAATTAGATTTAGTTTTTCTAAGAAAAAAATCTTAATCATTTGAGAAGAATATTTTAAAAGATTAATTGTAGTTATATTGAAAAGAGTTTAATCGTCTACTTGTATGAATTACTATATAGACACTAAAATTGGGTGTAGAAATTTCAAGGTCAAATAACTGGATGAGTGTTTCATTAACCGGTAGTGTATTTATTAGTATACGAATAAACACTTTTAATGCAAGAGTTAAATAATTTATTTGTGTAAGATTATTGCATCCAAAGAATTGGAAAAGCGGTTTGGGAGAGAATAATTAAAAGAATAAGAACGTCTTGACTTTTCATTATCGTGAGTAACATGAATATTGATGACATTTATGTATCTGTATATTTTTTTATATAAAATAAAAAAATATTATTTTGAATAGTCAGTGTAAAACGAAATATCGTACTGAACATTAACACAATAGTGGATACAAAAATTTGATTGTCTTTATATCTTTTTCGACAAAAATCGACCGACCGTACAATTCTTAACGGATTTTGATGATCTTCTTTTAGAAATGACCGTAAGTCTTCCAGGCAAAATCAGTTACTGCGAATATTTGACTTTGAGTAAACATAAATTTCTTTTTTAACAGCAAAGTTTAAACTTTCTTTTGTCTAACTTTTCAGTGATACCATTTCTTTTAAGATTTTCAAATTTATTAAAAAAGATTATCAATCAATGTAATGACTAACTAAAAATAATGTCCAGTAGGTTAGAGAAAGACAAAAAATTGTTGATAACGTGATAAACAAACTATTGAACAAATGTCACTTTTTCGTGATTCGCAATGATTAGCTATTTTAAATCCATAGATTTTGTATAAAATATGACAGATAATAATGTGCGCTTACAATCAGTTAAGAAAAGCTAATGTTTGACAATTATTTAAACAATTTTCATAAACAAATGCACATTTGAACCATTTTATTAATGAATATGCTTCATTTTTTTGCAGAATCAACTTAAAATGTTTTGCCAATTTTAGGTCTATTCAAGTAAAAATAGTTAAACAGTTTTCGCCACTATGAAAAATATGATAACAAGGAGTCTTTGACAAGACATTTTGAGCTAATTCCGCAAAAAAAATTAAGCTTATTTATGAAGCAATTTTGAAAATGTATATTTGCATATAAAAATTGTTTATATAATATAATCAAATATTATTATCATAATGAAAAATTTGGCTGCAAGGAGGTTTTGGCAAAACATTTTGAGTTCATTCCGCCAAAAAAATGAAGTATGTTCATGAAAAAATAGTGAAAAAGTGCATTTGTTTATAAAAATTGTTTCTAAAGTTAACATTTTTTGTCCCTATGAAAAATATAATAGCAAGGAATCACTGGCAAGACATTTCTGGTTTTTTCAGTAAAAAAATTAGGCCTATTCATTAAAAAATGGTTAAAACGTGTATTTGTTTAAAAAAATTGTTTATATAATTAACAGTTTTTGTCACTATGAAAAATATGATAGCAAGGAATCACTGGCAAGATATTTCTAGTTTTTTCAGTAAAAAATTAGGCCCATTCATTAAAAAATGGTTAAAATGTCCAATTGTTTATAAAAATTGTTTATATAGTTAACAGTTTTTGTCACTATGAATAATCTAACAGCAACGTCTTTTCGATAAGACATTTTGAATTTATTCCGCAAAAAAATGAAGCCTATTCATGAAACAATTCTGAAAATGTGCATTTTTTTTAACAATTGTTTATATAATTAACAATTGTTGTTACTATGAAAAATATGACAGCAAGGAATCCCTTGAAAGACATTTCTGCTTTTTTCAGTAAAAAAATTATGCCTATTCATTAAAAAATAGTTAAAACGTGAATTTGTTTATAAAAATTGTTTATATAATTAACAGTTTTTGTCACTATGAATAATTTGACAGCATCGAGTCTTTGATAAGACATTTTGAATTTATTATGCGAGAAAATGAAGCCTATTCATAAAACAATTCTGAAAACGTGCATTTATTTATAAAAATTGTTTATATTATTTCCAGTTTTTGTCACTATGAATAATCAGACAGCAAATAGTCTTTGATAAGGCATATTGAATTTATTCCGCAAAAAAATGAAGCCTATTCATGAAAAAATTCTGAAAATGTGCATTTGTTTTTAAAAATTGTTTATAAAATTAAAATTTTTTGTTACTATGAAAAATATGATAGCAAGGAATCACTGGCAAGTCATTTCTGGTTTTTTTAGTTAAAAAATTAGGCCTATTCATTAAAAAATGGTTAAAACGTGCATTTGTTTACAAAAATTGTTTATATAATTAACAGTTTGTGTCACTATGAAAAATATGATAGCAAGGAATCACTGGCAAGATATTTCTAGTTTTTTCAGTGAAAAAGTTAGGTCTATTCATTAAAAAATGGTTAAAATGTCCATTTGTTTATAAAAATTGTTTATATTATTAAAAGTTTTTGTCACTATGAATAATCTGACAGCAACGTGTCTTTGATAAGGCATTTTGAGTTTATTTCGCAAAAAAAAATAAAGCTTATTCATGAAACAATTCTGAAAATGTGCATTTTTTGATGAAAATTGTTTATAAAATTAACATTTTTTGTCTCTCTGAAAAATGTGATAGCAAGGAATCACTGGAATGATATTTCTGGTTTGTTCAGTGGAAAAATTAGGCCTATTCATTGAAAAATGGTTAAAATGGCCATTTGTTTATAAAAATTGTTTATATTATTAAAAGTTTTTGTCACTATGAATAATCTGACAGCAACGTGTCTTTGATAAGGCATTTTGAATTTATTTCGCAAAAAAATGAAGCCTATTCATGAAACAATTCTGAAAATGTGCATTTGTTTTTAAAAATTGTTTATATAATTAAAAATTGTTGTCACTGTGAAAAATATGACAGCAAAGAATCCCTGGAAAGACATTTCTGCTTTTTTCAGTAAAAAAATTATGCCTATTCATTAAAAACTGATTAAAACGTGAATTTGTTTATAAAAATTGTTTATATAATTAACAGTTTTTGTCACTATGAATAATCTGACAACATCGAGTCTTTGATAAGACATTTTGAATTTATTATGGGAAAAAATTAAGCCTATTCATGAAACAATTCTGAAAACGTGCATTTATTTTAAAAAATTGTTTATATTATTTCCAGTTTTTGTCACTATGTAAAATCAGACAGCAACGAGTCTTTGATAAGGCATATTGAATTTATTCCGCAAAAAAAATGAAGCCTTTTCATGAAACAATTCTGAAAATGTGCATTTGTTTATAAAAGTTGTTTATGTAATTAACAATTTTTGTCACTATGAAAAATATGACAGCAAGGAATGCCTGGAAAGACATTTCTAGTTAATTTGCAAAAAAACTAGGCCCATTTATTAAAAAATTGCCAAAATGTGCGTTTGTTTATAAAAATTGTTTACATAATAAACATGTATTGTCATTATAAAAAATATGGCAGCAAGGAATCTTTGGAAAAACATTTCGAGTTCATGAGGCAAAAAAATGAAGCCTATACATGAAAATATGGAGAAAATGTGCGTTTGTTGAAAAAAATTGTTTATATAATTAAGTTATTTTGACTATGAAAAATATGAGAGCGAGGAATTCCTGGAAAGACATTTCTAGTTCTTTCCGTAAAAAATGAGGCCTATTCATTAAAAAATGGTCAAAATGTGCATTTGTTTATAATACTTGTTTATGAAAAATCTGACAGCAAGGGGTCGTTGACAAAATATTTTGTCTTCAGTGCGAAAAAAAATAAAGCCTATTCATGAAAAAATTGTAAAACTGTGCATTTGTTTATACAAATTGTCCATATAATTAAAAATTATTATCCTGATCAAAAATATGTCAGTAAGGAGGTTTTTGCAAAACATTTTCAGTTGATTCCGCTAAAAAATTAAGTCTATTCTGTGACATTACAAAATATTTGCAAGTCACAAGTTTATTAATTTCAGAATTCAGAAAATTTATTTATTGACAATTTCTAATATCTGAGATTTCGCGTTTATTCCACTCCGGAACCTTCACGAATTCTCATTTTACCGAATTTTTATTATTTTTATTTATTATCGAATTTTCAGATTCCCGAATTTGCATCTTACAGAATTTTCATTTTACCGAATTTTTATATTATCCAATTTTCAGATTTCTGAATTTTCATTTTACCGAATTTGCCTCTTAATAAAATTTCGGTTTATCGAATTTGCCTCTTACCGAATTTTTAGTTTACAGAATTTTTATTTTACTAAATATGAATTTTATCGAAGTTTTATTTTACTGAATTTTCATCTTATCGAATTTTTATATCTTCGAATTTTCAGAATCCCGAATTTGCATCTTGTCGAATTTTTAGTATACTGAATTTCCATTTTTCAAACTCCCAAATTTTTATTTCATCGAATTTTCAATTTATCGAATTTGAATTTGACCGTAATTCCAGATTCACGAATTGTCATTTTACCAAATTTTCATCTCAACGAATAAAATAAAAAATAAAAAATAAAAATAAAATAAACAAGATAATAAAAAATCACTTTTATCAGATAAATTGTTTTTAATCATTTTTACTAAGGTAATTCAGGACATGAATAATTATAAAAAAATTATTTGCAAAAATCATACACCCACATATATTATTGTTCCTTTAATGATTTTTAAGCCTTGAATTTCATAGACAGCTCTGAAAAATCTATAAAAAAAAGATTTCATAAATCCAAGTTTTTGTCAGTAAGTAAAAAAGAATTTACATATTTTTTTATTTTTTTATTTAATTCATAACACTAATATATTGTTGGTTATTAGTGAGTTATAATTTTCGTCTAAAAAAATAAGCAGAAATCTTTATTCTAGAAATAGATTGCATTTCCACAGGAAGTAACAAGGGTGACAGCGGTGGGATCTTCGTAAACTTTAGAAAACGGTCTAACTTTTATACTATCGAATTTTCAGGTTCCCGAATTTGCATCTTACCGAATTTTCATTTTACCAAATTTTTATATTATCCAATTTTCAGATTTCTGAATTTTCATTTTACCGAATTTGACTCTTAAACAAAATTTCAGTTTATTGAAGTTGCCTCTTACTGAATTTTTAGTTTACAGAATTTTTATTTTACCGAATTTTTATTTTACTAAAAATTGCATTTTACCGAAGTTTCATTTTACCGATTTTTCATCTTACCGAATTTTTATATCATTGAATTTTCAGATTCCTGAATTTGCATCTTGCCGAATTTTTAGTATACTGAATTTCCATTTTTCAAACTCCCGAATTTTTATTTCATCGAATTTTCATTTTAGCGAATTTGCATTTTACTGAATTTTCAGATTTACGAATTGTCGTTTTACCAAATTTTCAGATTCCCGAATTTGCATCTTGCCGAATTTTCATTTTAGCAAATTTTTATATTATCCAATTTTCAGATTTCCGATTTTTTATTTTACCGAATTTTCTTTTTAACAGAATATTAGTTTATGGCATTTGCCTTTTACCAAATTTTCAGATTCCCGAATTTTCATTTTAACGAATTTTCATATACCCGAATTTTTATGTCACCCAATTTTCAGATTCCCGAATTCGCAACTTACCGAATTTTCAGACTTACGAATTTTCATTTTACCGAATTTTTAGTAGACTGAATTTTCATTTTAGCCAAGCTTCATTTTACCGAATTTTCATATTCCCGAATTTTCATTTAATCCAAGTTTCAGTTTATCGAATTTGCATCTTACCGAATTTTCAGATTCAAGAATTTTCATTTTACCGAATTTTCAACTTACCGAATTTTTATTATCATATCACTATTTTTTATCACTATCTGAAAAAAATTGATTTAAACATTATATCTGGATCAATGATAGTAAAGACGCAATTTCTTAAATAATAAAAAGTCACTTTTATCAGATAAATTGTTTTTAATCATTTTTACTAAGGTAATTCAGGACATGAACAATTATAAAAAAATTATTTGCAAAAATCACACACCCACATATATTATTGTTCCTTTAATGATTTTTAAGTCTTGAATTTTATAGACAGCTCTGAAAAATCTAAAAAGAAAAGATTCCATAAATCCAAGTTTTTGTCAGTAAGTAAAAAATAATTTAGATATTTTAAAATTTTTTTATTTAATTCATAACACTAATATATTGTTGGTTATTAGTGAGTAATAATTTTCGTCTAAGAAAATAGGCAGAAATCTTTATTCTAGAAATAGATTGCATTTCCACAGGAAGTAACAAGGGTGACAGCGGTGGGATCTTCGTAAACCTTAGAAAACGGTCTACCTTTTTGAATTTTTATCGAATGTGGCTGGCCAATGAACTCAATATGTCTTTCAGATCAGTGAAAAATAATGCCAAAGTTGCATCTGACACAACAATTCTTTCGAATCGAAATATCAATTTTCCTTTGGAAGAATTTTGAAAAAAAGGAGGTAATTTTTTGCATGATTTTTCCATTTAAAGTCCATCTTGACGGGTCAGTGATAATATGTGTTGACTGATAATTTACTATTACGACAAATACTGCAAGGTGCACATATCATAAACAAATTGCTGTAGTCTTTATCAATTCCCAACTGTCTGAATTGTTCATCTACGATGTTGATTTCTTGAAAACATAGTTTCAATTCCTTAAAATTCATTGATTAGAACTGAAGAAAGTGAACTAAAGAAAAATTACAGAAAAAGAATTACAACCTTACTTAATATGCGAATGTATTTTTCAAAGTCGAAGTAACTTTGAGAAAATTAAGTTCATACTCATAAAATTACAAAATTTACCTACTTGTGACTTGTGAATGGAGGCTTCGATATAAAATATTACAAATTTTTAACAATTCGTGTAAATTTAAAGTGTATGGGCAAAATTTGCTTCGGGGGCAAGCCATTCTGATTTTCGTCATTTTGAATTCTCTCTGAATACTTCTCATTTGAATACTCTACCAAAGAAATCTGGTAAGCCATTCTGATTTTCGCCATTCTGTTTCCTCTCTGAAGCGCAGGGTCAACAAAGATGACACCCTGCAACGGAGAGTAGACCTGATTCTGTCGGTCTCTAAGATTCCTCACACCATAATCATGGCCAATTGACATTGCAACCTTACCTCCTCTATCCCCCACGAAAGCGTTGCTAGGTCTGTCAGAATTTCCGGGATGGAGCAGACCAATGGTCCTGATAAGGATTTCAGGAACATGAATCGGATCCTCCAAGAACCTCCGCTCTCTATCGATCTAAACAAAAACAAAAATATCTCAGATACTCTAAAAGAATTTGCTGGCATTATGCTGCTTGAAAATTCACGGGATCCCTCTCGCATCTTGAATCTTGTCAACTCTAATCTACCTCCCTTCCCCTCTTCGCCTGCGGACTGGATGGTATCTGATTAGTTAGCTCTATCTGGTACTCTCCCTACCCCATTTTTTTAATACCTAATCTGATATATTCGCTAGCTTGTTATATAATTTATATCGGCTGTCACAGGTCTTTAAGCTCAGCTCCATCCTCTGGTTTTTCTAGTTTGGGTCTTTTTCTTTTCTGGTGTCTGCTTTCTGCAATTTTTGTGGTTCCCTCATTCTGTTCAGGAAGCCTTTGTTTTTTTTTGTTTTGTCCCAACGTCATACAATGAAGTGAATTCTGTTTTATTTTTTATTGTTTATTTTAGTGTTTTGCTATCAATCTGATCGCCACACTGCGTGTCTCTTTTTGACTGTCTCCTCCTGCTTGGCATCATGACTAACTCACGTAGGCCTATCAACATCACCAACTAGAACGCACACAGTGTTGTCAATAAAAGACCTGAGATCTAGCCTATGCTTTTCGAATTTAATTTGGATATTCTATATATTACTGAAAAGTGGCTCACTCAGGACACTAACTTTGGGAAATTGTTCATCTCTTCGATCTATGCTCCCCCTGACGGTTACAGCAATTTTGAAGTGTGGTTTCATCTTCTCAACTGCTCTGATGGCTCTAATGGGCTTTTGCTCTGCTCTCAAATCTAAAAAAGGGCCAGCATCCCATGTACTGAGATATTTTGGCCTTTGTGGTCTTAATTTAAAAGCCCCTTTAAAGAATCTATTTAGTATAGAAGAATTTGACATGCCTTCTCTTAAGATAAGAGAAATAGCCGACCTGTCAGAATTCAATGATCCGTATGACGCTCCGGTATTAAATTTATAACTTAAGAAGTCTAAGATTTTATGTTCATCCGCTGTATATAGATCATATGCCTTTCCTTGGCAGTAATACCACCATTCCTTCAAAGGTCCATCATATTGTTTAATAGTATTTTCCGATAACGATGCCAGCATTATATCCGCAGTAGCTTCCGAAACATTCTTATTTAGGAACGCCTGCCGGACAAAACTCCTGCCATCGACGAAAGGCTTTCCGCTAGTGGGTTATATTCTCCTGCAAGGAGAAAATAGTAATTTGGGCGATGGTTTGAATTTGGTCGGACCTTGAATCAGTAACGACTTAAACAAGAGATACCATGGCTGTGTAGGCCAAAAGGGCGCTACAACAATGCCTACCTCTTAATCGTGCACAATTTTCCTCAGAGTAGGAAGGATTAGCGAGAATGGTATAAAAGCGTAAAAGCATCGGTTAGACCATGAAATAGTGAATTCGTCGACAGCAAAAGCCCCAGGGTCCCTATGCCATGAACAGTAATGATCACATTTTTCATTAACTCGCGAAGTAAAACGATCTATCTCAGGCCTACCATAGACGTTCACTATTTTTTGATAAGCAGAGTTGTTCAACTTCCATTCGGTATCAATATTATTAATCCTTGAAACTCTATCAGCTTCTACATTATCTTTCGAAGGAATATAAGATGCATATAGCCGGATCCCCTTATCCTCACACCATTGCCAAATTTCGCGAGCTTTGTTAAATGTGAGGAATTGGACACCTCTCATTCTGTTAACATTCGAAATTGCGGTTGTGCTGTCCATGCGTAATAGAATTTCGCAGTTATTAAGGTCATTGTCAAAGAATCTTATGGAAAATATAGCTACGAGAAGTTCAAGATGATTTATGTGAAGTTTCCTGTCTTCAGTATTTCAATAACCAAAGATATTAAACATTCACAATGAGCTACCCCATCCTGTTAAGGAAGCATCGGAACTGATTTCTCCTGCAAATGAATATTTCTCTATTGGGTTATAACCACTGATTAAATTTACCTTTCACCAATTAAAGTCATCTGGCAGGTCTCTAGGGTCATTCTTTGCTCATAATCATCATTGTTTAAAATTAATACTAATTATTTATCTCTCTCGAATCTTTCGCAATACAACCACGCGTACAAAATTGCTGGAGAGCAAGCTATTAGAGATCCTAACATCTGTGCGAACTCCCTAATTGTACATTCGGTACAATTAGGGAATTTTCTTAAACGCTTTCTTTTCTTATCAGTCGTTTCTAAAGCAAATTTCTTAGAATCTACTATAAAGCCTATCGATATATAATATAAAGCCTACTATAACACCTTTTACATGGAGTGAGGTTGCTTTTTTTATAGTTTACTATGAGTCCTTATTTTTCAAAATGTTTTACAGTTTCTGTAACATTTTTCTGGCATTCAGTTAAGCTATTACCAAAACATAGGATATCATCAAGATAGGCTGTCGAAGGGCAACCCTTGTTCTAAGTACATTCATTACCGGTTTCATTATTTTGGTAAAAATCATCGCACTTGAGCAAAGGCCAAAAGGAATGCATATAAATTCAAATAATCTTTTTAAGAATTTCAATCGCAAAAACTTTCTACTATCCGGATGTACTGACAAGAAGAAAGGCACCTTTAATATCTATTGAAGCTAAAAAGGCACCTTAATAATTTTGTTGCAAACCTAATATCTTCTATTTTAAAGTGTGAAGTGTTGATGAACGAATTCAATTTCTTAAGATCTAATATGAATCTCCAAGATCCATCTGGATTCTGTATTGTAAAATAGGAAGACAGATTTTGTAAGATATTGTAAAATAGGATGACCGAAACTGATCATCACAAGCTTTACATAGTTGTAAAACACCTTTACCCAATAACTCATCTATTGATGATTTTATAATCTTGACTTCTATCGCAGATTTGTTTGAAAAATTTTTTGTAACAATTAATGACTTTTATCGTTTAGTGATCTTTCGTTCACTTTAAGAGCAAAAACAGTATAAAAGATGCATTTTACCTTCAAAAATACAACATACGCCAGTTTTATCAGTTAATTTGTTTATATTGGAATTATTATACAATTGTCTGTGTACAAGTACAATAGTTATAATTATTAATGCTTATACTCTTTATAAAATCAATGTATTAAATTATTACTTATACATACGTGACTAAATGACCTTCATTCGGTTCGTAATTGTAAGAGAATTATCAGATAAGTCATTGTGAATCCAACAATCTGAAAACACCACAGATTGGTAAAATTTTTTTATGTGCATATTTGTCTTCATTTCTGTGAAAACTTGTTACTTACCTTTTGAATGCAATTGTGATTTAAAGCGAAAAATCCGTGAGCCGTAAATTCCAAACGATTTTGCATCAATTGCATTAGGAATTCTTCAACCTAGAATGCAACAATCATAATTGATAACTATTATATGCTAGCAATAATAATCATATGTAAAATATTGTTCTGATTTCACCAAAATTGCTCAGATTTTTTATGAAGGGTTTAATTTACCTCTGCTCGAAATTCTGAACTCGTCGTTGGTTCGTGTAATTCACAGATGACGTTTCCAGTGAGCATGGCCTAAATAAATCAGAATTTTGAATAGAAACTCTCTTATAAAATGCACACATACAAATAAAATGTAATATAAAATAAATAAAATTTAAGATACCTCTTCACTTGTCGCGTAGCATACATGATTCACCATCAAAACTTTTATTACGTAAAAAAAGAAAAAATAAATATTTAAAGCAACTATAGGTGGACGTCGCCCTTCTGGTAACGGAAGAAAAATCACGCGAACAGCGGAGTACAAAGTAACAATTAATACGAACACGGAAATTGCCAGGGAAATCAGAATTTGAAAATTAAAAACTTCGTTGTCGATTTGGCAGATTTTAACTGAATCCAGATGAACTTGCCTATATTTACAATAATTTCATGTGAGGAAAAAAGTACTATTATAAGCCAGGTAAAAATATTATGCATAATATATGTATGAACATATAATGAATTAAAGACATAAGAATGACAACTCGTTAAAGACCATTTTAAGTTGGCCCCCCAAGGAATAGTTAAAATAACCTAATTTAGGGGCCAACTTCAAATGGTCTTTACTGAGTTGTCATTTTCATGTCTTCGATTATAGTCACTATGAA
>JBAGKK010492277.1:0-15648 GCA_037177015.1 Euceroptres primus
TTGGCATTTGTTTATAAAAATCGTTTATATAATTAACCTCGTTATTAACAGTTTTTGTTACTTTGAAAAATATGATATCAAGAAGTCCCTGGAAACACATTTGTAGTTCATGCCAAACAAAAATTAGGCCTTTTCATGAAAAAATGGTTTAAATGTACATTTGTTTATAAAAATTGTTAATATAAGTAGCAATTATTGTCATTATGAAAAGTATGGTAGCAAGGAGTATTTGGCAAGACATTTCGAGTTGATTCCGCAAAAGAATGAAGGCTATTTATGAAAAAAAGGTAAAAATGGGTATTTGTTTATAAAAATTGTTTACATAATTAACAGGTTTTGTCACTAAGAAAACTATGATATCAAGGAGTACCTGGAAATACATTTTTAGTTTATTCCGCCAAAAAAATTGGGCCTATTCATGAAAAAATGGTCAAAATGTGCATTTGTTTATAAAGATTGTTCACATAATTAACAATTTTTGTAATTATGAATAATATGGCAGCAAGGAGACTGTGACAAATCATTTCGAGTTGATTGCGCAGAAAATTTTTTATAACAATTTGTTTATAAAAAGATCTGATGCCCAGTATAGCATTTAGTAGATTTTCGGAAATTGAAAAGAAGGGTACACATTTTTCAAGATATTTTAGAAACGGATAATCCGAATTTAAGTTTTTTTCCAGATAATCATTCTTCATGAAAAAACAAACAAATCGACCTATTGTTTATTTTAAAAAAGTAAATATGTCCTGAATTACAGAGCACTGAAGTTTCAGTACATTTTTAGCACTTTTTTCTATTTTTTGAGAATATCTCAAAAGCCGTTACAGATATCGCTAAAGTAAGATGATATTCGCAAACTGCGTTAAAAAGCGCATTGAAATGACCTGCGTTGAGGGCGGAAGAAAAATTTTCACTTTAAAAAAAATTGTTAAACAATTTTTTATTAACAATTTTAATTGCTAATATCTATTAAAATAGACGTGATAGCAACAAACGGAAGCCAGATTCGTAAGGACATAGGTCATTTTTGTTGATCAGTGTTATTTGTATTATATCTACTTTTTTAAAACTTATTTCCTTACATTCATGCATTTTATTCCTTCAATATAACACATTCACTTTATTAAGATTTTAAATTAATGCGCGAACGTCAAAAATTACTGGTAAAGATTGTCTAGAAACGTGAGAAAAAAGCAATGTAGTTTTCTAATTAAATTGTAAAAACTGTGAATTTAAAGTATGTAAAGTATTTTAGTAATTATTTGAATTTTTCCCTCCTTGCTTTGTGTTTTTGTAGTAATAAAATTGTGGAAATCCCTGGTTTTTTCAGGTCGAAAAACACGTGAAGGACACAGCAGCGGTGGAGACACAGCAACCGGAGCAACAACAACAACAGGAACCACAACAACAGGCACAAAAAGGCGGCAGCGCTTAATAAAAAGTGGAGACTCGCTGAAAGGAACAAAAGGCTGGCACACTTTTCAGCGGACTCGAATTATTCGAAGACACAAAGGCGCGAGAGAACAAAAACATAATTATAAACGCGAAATAACAGCAAAAGCCTAACGAGGGAAATTAGTGTGATCGATTCTACATTGCATTTGATCAGTCTCATCGATCGAGACACAAAATCGGGTGGGATTAATCGAAATAAAACGGGGAAAGATTAAACAAGGAAGGGTTTTAAAAAAAGGGAAAGATATTGAGAAATAAGAGAGACAGAAAGAAGGAAGGAAAAGGTTAAAGGCTTTTTAAGAATCCAACTATCCCATTTAATTTGGTTTAGCTGCCAGCGAGAAATTAGCGGAAGGCTTTGAGATAGAAAAATGAAAAACCACTGGAATGATTTTATTTTCGGTGGTGGCGAGTAGAAACATTGATGCCGGTGTTTCTACTAGTTTTTAGTTGTACATTGTTACGAAAGTAGTTGATTAAGAGGTGAAGATTCGCGAGCGCGGCAAGATTAAATCAAATAGATCCGTATGAAACGGTATTTAAGTCCGGAAAATTCCCTCCTTTCTGGGTTTTCGTTTCTGCCGGAGATGGAAATAAATTTATGAAGTAAATCTATAAATTTATGAAGTAAATCTATGAAATTGACATTAAAGTCTGAAACAGAAATGTAATTTGTATTTTCAGTTTCAGAATTTGTATTTTATAATTAGTTCTTAATCACTTTAGAATTTCTCTGAATTATAATTATGTAAGATGAATTTTTTAGTAAGACTGCTGCACAGTCATAAGTTCCAAATAACAATATTGCGCAGTCGTAAGTTCCCAATAACGCTACTGCACAGTTGTGAGTTTCTGAAAAGTCTACTGCGCAACTGTAAATGACAGATCTTTACTGCGCAACTATAGCTAGCGCATAGCATTAGTGCGCAGTTATAACTTATATAGAAGTCTATTGTGCACCTATAAGTACCATAAAACACTACTGCGCAGCTATATGTTATTTAGAAGTCTACTGCACAGCTATGAGTTCTTTCGAAGTATTCTGCGCAGGTGTAAGTTCTTTAGAAGTCTACTGCGCAGCTATGAGTTCTTTAGAAGTCTACTGCGCAGCTATGAGTTCTTTAGAAGTCTACTGCGCAGCTATAAGTTCTTTAAAAGTCTACTGTGCAGCTATAACTTCTTTAGAAGTCTACTGCGCAGCTATGAGTTCTTTAAAAGTCTACTGTGCAGCTATAACTTCTTTAGAAGTCTACTGCGCAGCTATGAGTTCTTTAGAAGTCTACTGCGCAGCTATAAGTTCTTTAGAAGTCTAATATGCAGTGAGAAGTACTTTAGAAAGCTACTTTTCAACAATAAATTCAGTTAAACTATTCTGCGCAGCTATAACTTCCTTAGAATAGTACTGCGCAGCAGAAAGTGTTGTTAAACTTTTGAAAGTTCGAAGTAATAGTTATTTGCTTTAAATAGCAAGAAGCTACAAACAAGAAGAAGAAAAATAAGCCGTAAGTTTTGTAGAAGATTATTAAACTTTACTGTTCAGCTTTAAATTTCTTAGAACTTTACTGCGCAGTCATAAGCACTGCTGAACTACTGCACAATCACGAATTTAGTATAGCCTTACTATGCAGTTGTAAGTTCCGTAGAACTTCACCGTATAACTGCAAGTTCTGTAAAAACTTTACTTTGCAACTGCAAGTTCCGTAAAACTTTACTTTGCCATTGAAAGTTCCGTAAAAACTTAACTTTGTAACTGCAAGTTCCGTAAAACTTTACTTTGCAACTGCAAATTTCGTAAAAAAAAACTTTACTTTGTAACTGCAAGTTCTGTAAAAACTTTACGTTGCAACTGCAAGTTCCGTAAAAATTTTACTTTTAAACTGCAAGTTACATAAAAACTTTACTTTCCAACTGCAAGTTCCGTAAAAAATTTACTTTGCAACTGCAAGTTCCTTAAAAACTTTACATTGCAACTGCATGTTCCGTATGACTTTATTGTGCAATTGTAGCCATTTACAGTAGCAAGAAGCAGTTGCACAGTAAAGTTCTACGATACTTTCATTTGCACAACAAAGTTCTACAGAACTTTCAGATGCACAACAAAGTTCTACGGAACTTTAAGTTGCACAGTAAAGTTCTACAAAACTTTCAGTTGCACAGCAAAGTTCTGCAGAATTTTCAGTAGCACAGCAAAGTTCTACGGAACTTGCAGTTGTACAAAAAAGTTCTACGGAACTTGCTGTTGTTCGGTAAAGTTCTACCGAACTTGCAGTTGTACGGTAAAGTTCTAGGAAACTTGCAGTTGAACAGTAAAGTTACACAACACTTTCAGTTGTATAATAAAGTTTTTTGGACCTTTCAGTTGCACAGTAAAGTTCTACGGAACTTTCAGTTGCACAGTAAAGTTCTACGGAACTTACAGTTGTGTCCTGCGGAACTTCTGATGGCGATGAAATATTCTGTGGAACTTATAACTGCACAGATGACTCTTACAGAACTTACGGTTGTATATTCAAATTTTACGGAACTTCTGATTGTGCAATGGTGTTTTATGGAATTTTTGGATTCGCAGTATAATTTTATGGAACTTATGGATGCGTAGTAGAATTCTACGGAACTTATGACTGTTCAGTAGATTTCTATGAAACTTATGGCTGTGCAGTAGAATTATACGGTGCTTATGGCTGCGCAGAATACTCCTATGAAACTTAAGGCTGCGCAAAAGCGTCCTATTGAAGTTACGACTGCACAGAAGCCTCCTATGGAACTTACGACTGCGCAGTTTCCAGAAAACCCGGAAAGGACGCAACTCAAAGTAGAAATTTATAAACTGCGCTCAAAAATTGATTACTACTATAGGAATAATTCCTTTTTTAGATTCTCGTTACATGAGAAGTTACCAGATTATTTAAAATAAGCCTCCCTCTTTAATTAAAAAAGCAATCCCTCTTTTTAAAAAAAATAAGAATTCCTCTTTTTTTTAAGAGGAATTTTTGGGAATAACAAATTCTCTTATTTAAAAATAAACTAGAATGCCGAGTGCGCGAATCTTTTCGCTTTTCTTTTTTATTTAAAAGCGCATTTTCGAAATTGAGAAAGGAAGGAGGAATGCATTAGAGTTTATCACACTCGTGACAGCACGAGACGATTTCACGGATTGGAAAAAACAAACTCGCGCGAGTTAAAACGCAATAGCAATTTTGAGAAGTGCGTTTTAAATCACGTGAGGATAAAATATATAAAAGGGTGTTAAATATGTTCGGGGTTTGCGATGGAGTGAAGTTGTCTCGTGCCCTTCACTATTCGGTTATCACGAGAGAAAAAGAGAGAGAGAGAAAGTTTAAGAACTACATCAAAAGACAGAATAAATGTAATATAAATTCCATAATCGTTACCACGAGTTCGTTATTCAATCCCAGTTTATTTTATCCAATTTTTTATTGATTTTAGGAAATTTGGAATTTCTAAACAATTTTTTTTCTAAATGAAAATAAATTTTTTTAATAAATTCAAAAACTTTCTAACAAATAATTGTACAACGTTGTTTTATTTTGGAGAAAATTTGAAATTGGTAACAATCAGAATTTGTAACAAAAAATATTTTAAGTTAAAAATTCAATGTAAGATAAAGTTTACGGGAAGTCTAAGTTTCTGAAATTCAAAATTCATATTTAATTTACGAAATTCAGTTATTTTCGTCTTCTTCAGTTTTTCCTAGATTTTCCGCGTTTCCATTTCCAAATCTTACGATGTTATTCAAGTCGTGAGTGACTCTTGCAATTCGAGCAGCTGCCTTGAATTTAATAGCCGCTCGTTGTTTTTCCATTTTCCTCTTCCACTGAAATTACAATTTCCCAGTCAATTTTTCAAGTTTCCATCCCAGAGAAGAATTTTTTAGTTCTAGCGATCCTTTGAACGATGCAAGAAAATTTAGTCACTGGCAAAAGTCCCACAGGTGGGACACGACGAAACCAACGGGAAAAGGATCGCTAAAAATAAAAATAAAAATAAATAATTTTCTTAAATTTTATATTTATTGTAAATTTCAATTTTTATTCGTTTATCTGCAATTAATTTATTTAATAGGTATTAAAAGCTATATATTTTTTACAAAATTTATTTGTTAAATTATTCATGCATTTCATTTTTTTATTTGACAATTTTTTATTCTTTATATTTAATTTTGTTGGTAGGAAAAAATCTGAATTTCCACCAAATTATTAAATTATTATGTATTTATAATTGCTTATCAATTGTAAAAATTATACTTTTTGACAAGTTATTACCAATTAACAGAGCTGGGCAGTATACCAAGAAAAATGTATTTGAAGTGTTTGAAATACAATTTAGTCAATGTATTTTAAAATAAAATACAAACTACATTTAAGTATTTTTGTATTTTATTTAAAATACATTTGAAAAAGGGATATTTTTTCTGAAATACTTACTTGTATTTTTGATTAAATACATCCTAAATTAAGTATATGAAATATAAGATTAATATTAAATCTATGGCAACTAGCTAAAAAGCCAAAGTCCATGCAGTGAAACTTCACAAAGCCTTGAATTCTTTAGAATTTACAATGAAATCTGCGAAATTCACCACGAGTTAATAGGAATTCTTTGGAATTCAATTATGAATTTTTTTAGGATTCTTCGAAATTCACCTTCAATTCTTTGGAATTCACAATTAATTCTTCAAAATTCACCAGGGATTTTTTGAAATGCTTCGGAATTTATCATGAATTCAGTTCAATTCGTCGTGAATTCAATGGAATTCATTATGAATTCATTGGAATACATTATGAATTCATTGGAATTCATAATGAATTCTTTGCGATTCTTCGAAAATCACCTAGAATTATTTGGAACTCACAATAAACTCTTCAGAATTCATCATGAATTCATTGAAATTCAATTATGATATTTTTTTGGGATTCTTCGAAATTCACCTTCAATTCTTTGGAATTCATCATGAGTTCTTTGGAATTCACAATTCACTCTTCGGAATTCACCATGAATTTATTGGAATTTTTGGGAATTCGCCAGAGATTCTTTGGAATTGTTCGCAATTCATCAGAATTCATGATGAAGTCATTGGAATTCATAGTAATTTAATTACGAATTCTTTGGGATTCTTCAGAATTCACCTAGAATTCTTCGTAAGTCACAATGAACTCTTCGAAATTCACCATGAATTCGTTGGTATACTTTGGAAATCACCAGGGATTCTTTAGACTCAATAGGAGTTCCTCAAAATTCGCCAGGAATTCTAAAGAATTCTCCTTGAATTCTTTGGAATTCGCAATGAAATCTTCTGAATTCACCATGAATTCATTGGAATTTTTTGGAATTTAGTGATGAATTTTTTGAGATTCTACAAAATTCACCTTGAATTCTTTGGAATTCACCAGGAATTCATTGTAATTTTTTCAAGTTGAGCTTGCACTGGTTGGAATTCACAATGAACTCTTCGGTATTTACCATGAATTCATTGGCTTTCTTTGGAATTCATTATGAATTCTTCGGAATTTATCATGAATTAATTGGCATTTAATTATGAATTCACTGGAATTTAATTATGAATTTTTTTGTATTCTTCGGAATTCACCTCGAATTCTTTAAAATTCTCTGGAACTCATAATGAATTCTTTGGTAGTCACAAGGAATTCTTAAAAATTCCCAATGAATTCATTAGAATTCATAGTGAATTCATTCGAATTCACAATGAATTCATTAGAATTCACCAGGGATGCTTTGGAATTCACTAGGGATTCTTCAGAATTCACCAGGAATTATTCAGAATTTACCAGGAATTACTCAGAATTCACACTGAATTCTTTACAGTCTGCAATGAACTGTTCAGAATTCACTACGAGTTATTTGGAATTCTTCGGAATTCATTATGAATTCTTCGGAATTTATTATGAATTCTTCGGAATTTATTATGAATTATTCAGAATTCATGATAAATTTATTGGAATTTAAGATGAATCCATTAGAATTCATGGTAATTTAATTACGAATTATTTGGGATTCTTCAGAATTCACCTAGAATTCTTTGCAAGTCACAATAAACTCTTCGAAATTCACTATGAATTCATTGGTATTTTTTTGGAAAAACCAGGGATTCTTTAGAATTCAATAAGAGTTTCTCAAAATTCACCAGGAATTCTTAAAAATTCGCTTTGAATTCTTCGAAATTCACAATGAAATCAACGGAATTCACCATGAATTCATTGGAATACTTTGCAATTTAAGTATGAATTCTTTGAGATTCTTCAAAATTCACCTTCAGTACTTTGGAATTCACAATTAACTCTTTGTAATTCACCAGGGATTTTTTGCAATTCTTCGGAATTTATCATGAATTCTTTGCAATTCATCGTGAATTCAATGGAATTCATAGTGGATTCTTTAAAATTCTTTGAAATTCACGTAGAATTCTTTGGAATCCACAATTAGCTCTTCGGAATTCATCATGAATTCTTTGGAATTTTTCGGAATACGCCAGGGATTCTTTGGAATTCATTATGAATTCTTCGGAATTCATGATGATTTCATTAGAATTCATGATGATTTCATTACCTTACATTAGTTGGAATTCACAATGAACTTTTCGGAATTTACCATGAATTCATTGAAGTTCTTTGAAATTCATCATGAATTAATTGAAATTTTATTATGAATTCACTGAAATTTAATTATAAATTCTTTGGGATTCTTCGGAATTCACCTCGAATTCGTCGAAATGCTCTGGAATTCCTAATGAATTCTTTGGTAGTCATGAGGAACTGTTTGGAATTAATCATGAATTCACTGGCATTCACAATGAATTCATTGGAATTCACCAAGGATTCTTTGGAATTCACTAGGAATTCTTCAGAATTCACCAGGAATTATTCAGAATTTACCAGAAATTATTCGGAAATCACACTGAATTCTTTAGAATCCGCAATGAACTGTTCAGAATTCACTATGAGTTATTTGGAATTCTTCAGAATTCATAATGAATTCTTTGAAATTTAATTTTGAATTTCTTGGAATTCACAATGAATTGTTTGTAATTTACCATGAATTCATTGGCATTCTTCGGAATTCACTATGAATTCATTATGAATTCATTGGAATTTGATTTTGAATTTCTTGGAATTCACAGTGAATTGTTTTTAATTTACCATGAATTCATTGACATTCTTTGGAATTCATGAGTTCTATGAAATTCATCATAAATTTTTTGGAATTCAATGTGAATTATGAATGATTCCAACGCATTCAAAATGAATTTGAAGAGTCCAAAGAATTCGGGATGAATTCTAAAGAATTGAAGGTGAATTCTAAAGAATTCAAGATGAATTCTAAAGAATTCAAGATGAATTCTAAAGAATTCAAGATGAATTCTAAAGAATTCAAGGTGAATTCTGAAGACTCTTAAGAATTCTTGCCGAATTCCCAAGAATTCTAATAAATTCATGGAGAATTCCGAAGAGTTGATTGTGAATTCCAAAGAATTCAAGGTAAAAGTTTCGTAGAATCCCAAAGAATTCATAATTAAAATCCAAAGAATTCCAATGAATTCATAGTGAATTCGAAAGATTTCATTGCGAATTTCAATGAATTCATAGTGAATTCCAAAGATTTCATTGCGAATTCCAAAGAATTCATTGCGAAGTCCAAAGAATTCAAGGGGTTTAATATTAATTTTATATAATTAATTTAGTTTTATTAATTATATAATTAATTCAATATTATTAATTGTATAACTCTTCTGAAATGCAAGTAAGTATTTCAGACAAAATACACGATTCTCAAATGTATTTCAAATAAAAATATAAAAATACTTGTGTTTATATTTTATTTGAAAAACATTGGCTAACTTATATTTTCACTGCAATGTATTTCAACTACTTTATAGCGAAATACTTGTAATCTAAGTAATGGTTTTGAAGTATTTTGAGCCCGGCTCTGCCAATTAAACTTAATTTTACTTAAAATCCACCAAAAATTTTGAATTATTAGTTTTCCAGCTTTGAATTTTCGCGCCAGAAGCACTACCTATTATTTGCTCCACCCATTTTTTTTCACGTTGGCAGCCCTGTGACCCAGCGACATAACTTTCATTTGCTTTGGATAGTGTGTTTATAAAATTTTACAAATAAAAAATCACCGCAAGACGAGACAAGAGGCGAAAAACTTTTCAAAATAGCATAAAGTTTAAGCAGAAGCCACATGATCGTTTATTATTTGAAATGTGACACCAAAAAGTCGACCTCCAACTTCGGCGGGACGGGTTCACATTTTCCGGAAAATCAAGGTTAGAATTTTGGAAATAACTTTTTCTCTAGTTTTTTGGAATTTTGTAGTTTACCCAGACATTTACTCTCATTTCCACTTGTGTCAATTGGGATAATAAGTGAGAATGGTGAGAATTAATCGAGAAAAGGGAGAAACGACATGCCGCGTAAATCCATACATAACCTCACTTTTTTTCGAACCAAAAACTTGTTTTTCTGAGTGCAATTTAATAAATAAAGGAGTGCAGGTTATTGGAGAATACTTACCGTTTCGTCTCGGGACGGCAGATTCGCGAGATATTCTTTCATTTCTGATTTTTTTGGGTCTGCAATCGCTAAAACTGAAACACAACCGTCGACTGTTCCCAAAACAATACTTTTTCCATCGTAAGTGCTGTCGATTGCACTTAATTCTGCTTGGACTCGATAATTCGATACCATTTCACAGTCTGAAGACCTGGAATAATTGATAAATTAACGAAAAAATCGTTATTTATTTTAAAAAAGAGAAATTAGTTTTCTTGATTTTTGGAGTCCTGAGTTTTAAAATTCAAAAAGGTAGAAAAATCAGGCAATATTGTTTGGGAAACGCCCTAAATTTCGGTAAATAGTATTTGCAAGGTCTTTTGCAAATTTAGAGTCTCTAGCATTTTTGCAATTTGAAGAATTCAAAGTTCAAGGTTTTAGAGTTTGAGAAATATTTAAAAAGTATTTTTAGTTTTGAAGAGGAATTTTAAATTAAAATTTTAAAAATTCTAAATTCGTAAGTCTAAGAAAGGATTCAAAAGTTAAAAAAAAAATATAAAAAATAGCGATTTAATTTCTAAAATAGCATTTTGAAATTTTTAAAATTTTCGAATTGGAAACAAATCCAAATTCAAGGTTTTTAATTATTTTATATTTATTGAAGATTATATTATTTTAAAATATCCACTTTTTTCAAAAGTCTTATTATTTAAACGACTTTCAATTTTAAGGTAATCGAAAATTTGAAAGCTTTTCAATTTGAAAAGACTCCAAATTTAAAAGTACTCGACTTTTTTTCATTAAGCCTCAGACTGTTCAGAAAATTCATTTTTCGATTGCGAATGGTTCTTAGTCGTCAAAATAAAATAAAATAAATTTACCAAATTAATTTTTAAATTTAACAAATTAATTTTTAAATTTACTAAATTAATTTCTAAATTTACTAAACTTGCCTGAAAACTCGAATCGTTTTTCGTCCACTGTGATAATAAAGAACATATTCATCTGTTCGATTAAACATTGAAATCACAGTAAAAACTCCCTCTGCTACTTTAGAAATATACGTTTTTACAGTTGTTCCTTTTTTTAACTCGATGAGTTCTAATCCACCTCTAAGAAAAATTAAAGGAACTTTTATTAGGGAAAGTTTTACCTTTAAATTTGAATTAAAATGAAGTTTAATTAATTCGAAATAAAAAATAAGTATTTTAATTTTCTGAAAGTAAATTTTTTTTCTGAAGTTATTTTTTGCGTAGTTTTTGAAAAAGGATATAATTTATTTTGATTTTGGAGAAAAGAACCTGCTGGGAGCGTATAAAGTATATTTTCCATCTCTGCTGATATTTCCACTCCATTTTGGAATTGTACGAATGATTTTTTTCTTTCCTATGTCCATTATGGTGCCTTTGTCCGAACCTATTATTCCCACCCATTGTGATTTATTTGGCATTGGAACAACGCTTACGATATCCTTGAAAAAAATAAATTTTTCAGTTTAATATCTCATTTTCTTGAATTTTCTATTTTTAAAAATAAATTTGCCTGGAGTGGAAAACACAAAAGCAACAGCGACACTTATCACGAGAAATATTCCAGATTTTTAAATTTCAGGAGCAGTTCAGTCTTTAAAAAATTATTTTAAAACATTTTAATTTTAAAAATAATATAAATAGTTTTTAATAATAGAAATAGTTTTAAAGTCTCTCAAAATTACTTGAATAAATATTTATAGTCTAAAAATTTGTTTTGCTATTTATTTTAGCTATTTAATCAGCTATTTTAATTGCTAATTATTTTAACTATTTTCCAACTAATTTTCCAGTTTTTTAACTAAATTCTAATTTCAGAGAAATATAAATTTCAAAGCAATTCAGTTTAATAGCAATTTTTTATCAGCACAGCTTTAAAATATTTAAATTTGAAACCGTCGAAATATTATACGGCCATAATTTACAAAAATTTAATCCATTTAGAAGATCAAAATGGTAAAAAAAATCACGTTAAATCCAAGAATATATAATATGTCTATTTTCAAAAATAATCATTTGAAAAATAACTAATGATATATGAATTATATTTAACTTTAATTTATTTAATTATATTTTATTTAATTCGTTTAAAAAATTTTATTTAGTAATAAATTAGAAAATACTTCAATGATAAAATTTACCTTAAATCCAGGAAGTTTGATTTGTATTTTATTAACCAAGGCTCCTGTTTTTGCATTATAAACAATAATACAGTCGCGACTTCCTTTATCAGCAGCAGGAACAATAATAAAAGTCCCATCAGAAGTTACAGCCACTTGTCGGAAAGGAATTCCAGTTTGACTCCTTACAATATATTCAAAAGAAAAAACTTGACTGCCATCTGAAAATTGCAAAAATAAAATAATTTAATTAAATTAAATCTAATAATCATTTCCGAAATTTTTAAAAAGACTTTTATATAAATATACATTTTTTTGGAAAACACAAATCCAAATAAATATTCTGTTTTTACATTTTTAGCCTGTAATTTAATATGGAATCATTTTGAATTTTTTTTTTTAAACTGAACTGCTCCTGAAATTTAAAAACCTGGAATATTTCTCGTGATAAGTGTCGCTGTTGCTTTTGTGTTTTCCACTCCAGGCAAATTACTGGGTCGAGAAACTGCTATAAATTTTGTAGCTTCTTCGATTAAAGTCAGTTGTCTGACTCCTGATTGTTCCTCTTTGAATAAAACTTGCTCTGTTATTCGATTCCAAATTAGGACGTTTCCTGATTCAGTCGAGATGATGTGTCTGAAGATTTTAGAAAACTTAGCTTACCACGATTTATTAAATATTAATTCATTAACTGTATAGTTAATTATAGATAAATAAATTATAGTTAGTTTGAAATTAATTAAATTCAAATCAAATTAAGAAACGCCTCCAAAAAACTTCGAAACTTAAAAATTAAATAAAAATCAAAATTTAAAAATTAAATAAAAAATTAAAACTTAAAAATTAAATAAAAATTGAAACTTAAAAATGAAATAAAAATTAAAACTTAAAAATTAAATAAAAATTAAAATTTAAAAATTAAATAAAAATTAAAATTTAAAAATTAAATAAAAATTAAAATTTTTAAATTAAATAAAAATTAAAACTTAAAAATTCAAGAAAAATTAAAACTTAAAAATTAAATAAAAATAAAAATTTAAAATCTAAAAGCTTAGAAATTTATTTAAATAAATAATTTTGAGGTCGAAATAATTATTTTAAATTTAAATTCGCATTTATTTCTTAAATTTCCTTAGTTTTTATTGTAAGAATTTACCTTCCATCAGGAGTTATACTTGCGTGAGTCACAATTGCTCCTAAAGGACTGTCAGCTAATTTTGAAATCAATTTTCCAGATTGTAAATCCCAAACTCCAACACAGCCTCTCGTTACAGTCACTGCCAAACTGCAATGTTCTGCTAAACTAATTAATTAATTTAATTAGAATAATAAACCAGAAAATGCTTCGTTATAAAATTTAAATTAAGGAAATCAGGAAAAAGATTTTTTTAATAAGTATAAAATAAAAAAGAAATCGAACCTTATAGAATCGATTTGCAATTCGTGTCTGTCGATTACGTGGACTTGTTCAAAAATATTATTGATATTCCATACTTTGACACTCCTGTCGATACTTGAAGTGATGACACTGTTCCAATTTCCAATTGTCAGTGCTTCCAACTGAATTATTCTTGCAAAATGAGCGTCTAATATTTTTACCAAATCCGTAGTTTCCAGACTCCAAACGTACAAATTTTTTCTGCAATTAATTCAATACTTGTATTAAAAAATATAAAAATTCGGATAAATATTTATATAAAATTCGGATAAATATTTATATAAAATTCAGATAAATATTTATATAAAATTCAGATAAATATTTATATAAAAATATACAAAATATAATAATTGTATTAAAAAATATAAGAATTCGAATAAATATTTATATAAAAATATTTTTAAAAAATAAAATTCGGACAAATTTTTTAGATTTGAATTTAGAAAAAACAAAAACTTGAAAAATCATCAAAATTTTACTTTCTGAAGAGTTTAAAATTAAAAATAAAATCAAGTGAAGATCTAGTTTGATAATTTATTTAACTTTAATTTAAAAGCATTCGATATTCTAATTTTGCAGAAGAATACAAATTTAATTTAAAGCTGCTAATTTTAAAATGAAAGATTTAAAAATTTTCCAAAATAAATTTCACCTCACACCAGCCACTGCATAATTTTTAGTTCCACTGACCATAATCGAACTAGAATTCATCATTTTTGTACTAATATTTCTTACTCCGTTGGGTAACAAAAGAACAATTGCGTCACTTTTGCTTTCCAAAAACCAAACTACAAATCCATTTCCTGTAGTGGCTAAAAGAGTTTCTTCTTCTTTGTCGAGTTTTAATTGCAAAAGATATTCAACATCGTCATTATTTGTCCTTGGCATGTCTAGAACTTTTTCCCAATAAGAGGAACTTTCGTCGATTATGAATTTTGAAACTCTGTAGGTTTCTTTCGTTGTACAGGCATAAAGAGTTTTTTTGTCATTGGTCATAACCATTGCACTGAAATTTTTTTTAGTTTAAAAAATTATTCATTATATTTAAATTTAAATTTTGATCACCGGAATCAAAGTTTGTTAAACGGAATTAAAATTTGTTAAACAGAATTAAAATTTGCTAAACAGAATTTAGATTTGTTAAACAGAATTAAAATTTGTTAAGCAGAATTAAAATTTGTTAAGCAGAATTAAAATTTGTTAAGCATAATTAAAATTTGTTAAGCAGAATTAAAATTTGTTAAACAGAATAAAAATTTGTTAAACAAAATTAAAATTTCTTAAGCAGAATTAAAATTTGCTAAACAGAATTAAAATTTGCCAAACACAATTAAAATTTGCTAAACAGAATTAAAATTTGTTCAACAGAATAAAAATTTCTTAAACAGAATTAAAATTTGCCAAACACAATTAAAATTTGCCAAACAGAATTAAAATTTGCTAAACAAAATTAAAATTTGTCAAATTTGTAATAGAAAGTCACTTTAACTTTTATTTTTAAATCACAAATTTTCATTGAATTTTAGATTTTATTTTTTTTCTGAATTTGAAGATAGAGTTTTAAGAGTTTAGATTTTTTTTAAACCTGTGAAAGTGGAAAGGATCGATAGATCCTTTTTTTCTGTAAGTGTGAAGCAGCATCAGAGGATCTTCGAGATTTCCGGTCCAAAAAATAATTCGGTATTCGTCTAGGGTCGTATATTCTATTTCTGTGGGAATTAAATTAATTTGGCATTAATAGAGAATAATTTAATTTTAATATTATCTCAATTTGAAAGGGATGGAAAATTTTAAAGAATCTAAGTTTGCAAATTTTTTAATTTAAAAACAATTCAGTTTCGAAAACAATTCAGTTTTAAAAACAATTCAGTTCTGAAAACAATTCAGTTTTGAAAACAAGTCAGTTTTGAAAACAATTTAGTTTTGAAAAAAATTTAGTTTTGGAAAAAATTTAGTTCTGAAAACAATTCAGTTTTACAAACAATTCAGTTTTGAAAACAATTCAGTTTTGAAAACAGTTCAGTTTTGAAAACAATTCCGTTTTGAAAACAATTCAGTTTTAAAAA
>JBAGKK010492288.1:0-15648 GCA_037177015.1 Euceroptres primus
GGGATCACAGTCCCTATTCTCTCCCCCCTTCTATTCCTCCTTCCCCCCCCATTTTTCTCAAAACCCCTCCAATTAAGATATTTCCCCCTTTTTTCGCTTTTATGGAAGTTTTTACGGGACAACTGAAAAATCCCGACAAACAAAATTCCCGCAAGTTTCCCGCAAAATAAAATTCCCGACCTTATAAAATCATCGTCAATATAAAATTTTAGACACTGGAAAATTCCCGACAGTTTATAATTTTATCGGAATTGAAAATTACCGACACTGGAAAATTACCAATATTATAAAATCAGCGCCGCTGTCGAATTTCCGAGAAAAAAAATTAAAAATTGTTTTAATAAATAAATACCTAATTTGAATAATAATGTAATCAATAAATTTATTAAAGTTGTTTTGTATTTTAAAAATATTTTAAACGAAAATGTCGGGAATTTTACAGCGTTGATGAATTTACAATATTGACAATTTTCAGTGGAGAATTTTTAAGTTTGGTAATATTATAACTTGTTGGTAATTTTCTTTTTTCAGGAATCTTTTAACGTCGGAAATTTTAGTTGTCGGGATTTTTCGGTTGTCCCGTTTTTACAAGTTTTTTTTTCAAGAATTATCATAAATAGAAATTTATTACATTCAAAAATGGCGATTGCTGTTAACTATCTTTAATTTCTTTTTTATAATTTAAAAATAAAGTTTTGAATATGGCTAAAAAATTGTTTTTGCGATAAACAATTTCTAAACTATGTATATTCAAAACTTTATTTTTAAATGATAAAAAAAGAAATTAAAGATAAGTAAACTTTTAATTTACTTTATTTGCAATGTTCTGCAATTCTGCAACGTTCACTCATTATTTCTTCATCAAATTTATTCATTTACAATACGCTTCAACTGCTTTTTTCAAAGTGAAACAATAAATTCGTTTTTGTGCTTTAAACGTGAAATTTTCGAATCTATTATTAAAAAATTATGTTGGATTCTTTTTCCAGTTAGGAAGAAAATATCTCATAGTTAACTGAGATATTTTTTCGTCTATTACTCTATCTTGTTGAACCTCAACGAAGCTTAGCACCTATTTGTAAAACATGTAATTTTATTTGTCAATAAGATTTGAGATTTTTTATAAAAACACTCCATTTATTAATAATTATTCTCTCCGCTGGTATTTTTGGTTTTAAAAAATCCCCTTTCTTTGAAAATATTTCCCCCTATTTCCCCTAAAACTTTACTACTCAACCGTTGTGACCCTGTATTGTTTATCAATTAAAATGGAGTTTTTTTATAAATATTCACATATTTGCGAGGAGAATTCACTCCGGAAATCATACTCAGAAATCTCTGTAAATCTCAGTCTATCTCTCTTGTTTTTCAATTGTTTTTCTATTTCTGCCTCCCTTCCACTCATTGGCAATCGATGGAAATCAGAGGAATTCACGGCAGTCGATTGCCCAGTGAACAGCCCCTCGCATATTTGCCTGAATCCTTAGATAGAAGAGAGATTAATACATTATTTTAATAAGTATAAACACCAGGTCTAATTTATTAATTATTATTAAATAATTTATAATATAATAAATTAAGTTTATTACATAATATAATTTTAAAATGTAGTTAACATTAGGTTTTAATTGAAGTAGTTCAATTAAAATTGTCCTCTTATAATTTGACCTTGGGCTTATGTTTAATAAAAAAAGAGTTCAATCAATTTGCGATTTGGATGGCAGATTATGACAGACGATGAAGCCACCCTGGATTCAATGGACACGGAAGAAGACATTTTCAGCCCTCGTGGGCGCAATAGCATTGGTGCAAATATCCGAAGAACAAAGAGCCTTCGCACTCTGCGATCACATGCCTCTACAAGTGCGCATATTGCCGCAAGACATAATCTCAGCGTTCGGCGCAGCACGCGCAACAGAATGCAGACCTACGATAATCTCAACACCAGTTGGATTCTAGGTACAAAAATCTAGAAACAATCCAATAGAAATCGCTCCCGGTGTTTTGATAACAAACTTGAAAGTCTCTTAATTCGGAATCGCCCGGATTCGGAGAGATTCAGGTTGGAAAGAACCCAAAGTTTAGATTAGAACCTAATTAAATTAACCTGATCTAAAGAATTCTGCCGGATTAAAATTTAAATTTCCTTCTCTGATTCAGGAACTCAAACCCTGAAAGGATACCCGATGTTCCCTCATCATGGATCATCATCAGATAAAGAGATGGTGGATGATGTTCCTGAACGGAAACGCGATCTCAGGGACCGAATGCCTCTCAGGTCGCGGGAAAATCATCCACCTAAGGGATCACCACGACACATTCGCGACAGAACAGAACACGACAGACCAGCCAATCGTGAACTTCGAGACAGACCGGAGAGGGACCTCGGAGAAAGAACCGATCGCGATCATGATCTTAGGAACAGATCCGATCGGGAGAAAAATCTGAGGGAGATGAAGGAGCGGAACGAGAGAGACATCAAGGTTAAAACTGAGGTTCGCGAAAAATCAGATGTTAGAACTCCAACCGAAGAAAAGGACGTCAGGTAAATTCTGCCGATGCTGTTTGTCAGTTGCAAGTCCAAGACATTTAATTATATTTCTTTTCTAATTTTCAGAACGCGGAAATCCGATAGTCCGGGGAGATTGCGAGAAGGGCCTATAACGAGACTTTGCGGTAGTGCTCTCGTAAAAGATGTCAAAGCCAAGGCGGAAGAAAACGAAGCCGATGAGGATAGTTCCCAGGAAAGTGAAAAACCTGGCAATAATTCAGACAACAACACGGTAATTATTGAAGATAATAAATAATATTGAAAAGCTGAATTTTACACGGTGTGTCCCAAAAATTCCCGAACTTCTGTCACAAGAACGATACTGCTAGTGTCATCTAAGTGATAGTGGCCACATTATCTTCGTAGAAGCCTATTTTATAAGTCCTGTAAGTTTGAATAAGCTTCCACTAGTAACTTAAGTAAAGTAACTTAACATTGTTAAGTTACTATAGTAGAAAAAGTGATAGTACCTCCTTGAGGCTCGTTGAGAAATTGCGATGGAGCAAAGAGCAGCCATCAAGTTCTGTGTTAAATTGGGCAAGACTTTTACGGAAATGCTTGACATGTTGCGGAAAGCTTATGGGGATCAAGTACTGCCACGTACAACAGTGTGCGATTGGTTTAAAAGGTTTAAGGAAGGGAGAGAATCGCTGTATGACGACGAGCGCAGCGGACGGCCAACGTCGAGTCGTACGGATGAATTGGTCGAAAAAATTCGAGAACTAATAAAGAAGGACCGTTGTATGTCCGTGAAACTCTTTGAAGATATCACAAGTATTAGCAAATCATAAGTTCATTGCATATTAAATGAAGATTTGAAGCTAAGGAAGGTCTGCGCGCGATTTGTTCCACACAGTTTGAGCGACGATCAAAAGCATGCCCGAGTTTTGCACGCTCAAAACATCATTTCAATCACCGATAACGACCCGAACTTTTTGACAAACAATCGTGGCTGGTGATGAAACATCGTGTTTCCAATACAAACTACTTGCAAAGCGACAAAGTGCAGTTTGGGAGAGCCCATACGACTCCACCAAGAAAAGTGCGCCTGCCAACAGGGTGTCTAGCGTCCTGGAAATCCTGGAAAACCTGGAAAAGTCCTTGAAATTTTTTACTTGGAAAAACCTGGAAAAGTCCTTGACATTTTTTTTACTTGGAAAAATCTGGAAAAGTCCTTGAATTTCACTCATAGTCCTGGAATTCTTACCTTTCTACATTTGAATTAGTAGTTTTCTTCAAATGACGGTTACTACAGGTCATCAGAGAATTCTTGAAAGTCAGGGAATTTAAAAATGGTCAGGGAAAGTCAGGCAAAACCTTCAAAGAGTCAGAGAATTTTTTTTATTCGACAAATTATAATTATATCAATAAGTTATTATAATTTAACAATCATTATAATTATATAATTATAATATTACAAAATCAGGGATCACAGTCAGTCCCTTATTTCCCTTTTTTTTATTCAAATTTCCTAATAACTTTCCAAGAATTATGAGAATAGAAGCTTGTGACTTTCAAAATCTTTTAATTTTTTCTTCAATTTCCTATGCTTTCCAATTTTTAAAATCTATCAAAGTCCTAAAATCTCTTAAAATCCTCCAGAATCTTTAAAAACTGATTTAAAATCCTTAAAAATTCTCCAAAATATTTTAGATTGTTCTTCTTTAATTTTCTACAGAATCTTTTAGAATTCTCCAAAGCCTAAAAAAGATTACCGAAATTCTCTCAAATTCTTTCGAATCTTCAAAACTTATCTGAAATCTGTAAAAATTCTCCAAAATATTCTAGACTATTTTAAAATCTACAATCATTTAGATTCTTCTGGATTCTTCCAAAAACCTTTAGAATTTTCTGGATTCCCACATAATAATCTTTTACAATCTTAAGGAATTCTTAAAAATTCTTTAATATTCTATAAAAGTTCCAGAATTTTCTAAAATCGCCTAAAATCTTCTATAGACTCCTCAAGAATGTTCTGAAATGTACCTAAAGTTTTGAGCGTCCAAATGAACAAACTTTTTTTTCTTAAATCAAATTTATCTTGAAATTTCGTTCAATCTACAAAATAAAAAGCTTTAAAATCTGCAATCATTCAGATTCATCTGGATTCTTCCAAAAACATTTAGAATGTTTTGGATTCTCATATAATCTTTTACAATCTTAAGGAATTCTTAAAAATTCTTCAATATTCTATAAAATATACGAGAATGTTCCAGAATTTTCTAAAGTCGTCTAAAATCTTCTATAGACTCCTCAAGAATGTTCTGAAATGTACCTAAAGTTTTGAGCGTCCAAATGAACAAACTTTTTTTTCTGAAATCAAATTTATCTTGAAATTTCGTTCAATCTACAAAATAAAATTTTTTAAAATCTACAATCATTTAGATTTTTCTGGATTCTAAAATCGTTTAAAATCTTCGGTAGACTTCTCAAGAATATTCTGAAATGTACTTAAAGTTTTGAACGTTTAAATGAATAAATAATAATCATATAATAATCTTTTACAATCTTAAGGAATTCTTTAAAATTCTTTAATATTCTATAAAAGTTCCAGAATTCTCTAAAATCGTCTAAAATCTTCTATAGACTCCTCAAGAATATTCTGAAAGGTACCTAAAGTTTGAACGTTCAAATGAACAACTTTTTTTTCTGAAATCAAATTTATTCTTAAATTTCGTCAATCTACTCTTAAATTTCGTCAATCTACAAAATAAAAAGAAATATCATGACCTTTTTTATCATTACTCTAGTTTCTATATTAATAAATCAATATTTTAGAAGAAATTTGATTTTTAAAATGAAATGAAACAACAAATTTCATTCATTTGAACACGTTTAGAATTTTAAGCACATTCTGAAATGCATTAGAATTTCTAGAATTCTGTAGCATCCTTTAGAACTCTCTCAAGTCTACAGATAAGTCTCTAATAATCTTAAAGAATTTTCTATACTGTTTTCAGAATCTTCCTAAAATTCTGTAGACTTTTTGAAAGTTTTTTAAAAAAATGTCTGGAAGATACTAGAAGATCTTAGAACATTATGAAAGATTTTTGGGAAAATCAGGAAGTCTCTGAAAGATTCTAAAACAGTCAAAAATCTAGATTGTAAAGAATTTTTTGGGATTTCGAAAGATTTAATGAATCTACAAGTGGTTTATGTTTTATTAGATTCTAGACAAGAATCTAAGATTTTTGACGATTTTTTTTAAGATTCTGGAGAATTGCAGCTTCCTTCGTATTTTTAAAAGAAAAAATCTTCCCTCTTTTTTTTTTAATCCCCTATTTTCCCTGAAATTGAACTGCTGATAAACCATTGTGATCCCGGTATTATATAATTATAACGGCAGACAACGGTCAGTGAAAATGAAAAATTGATCAGGGAAAAGTCAGGGAATTTTGAAATTGGGATTTTGTAGCAACCCTGAATGAAATCAAGAGAAGTCGTTTATCAATTGCTTTAGTAAGCTTATTTAATATAAAACTACTGATTCACTTAGTAATGCTTACTAATTAGTTTAGTTAGGTTACTAAGTGAATTTGTAGTTTTTTACTGTAAAATAGTAATCTTTTATTAAAGATTAGTAAAAACGCTTACTAAAGCAATTGATAAACAACTTAGTAGAAAACTTCTAATTGTTCTTCGAGAATATTTCCTTAAAAAATAGTTTTTTAAGCTTATATAGATAAATGCAGTTAGCTAAATTGAAGAATTTCATAAATCGCATAATAAACATTTTACATGGTACATTTATAATTGTGTAAATTATTTCTATCGTAGAGGTTTAAGAAAACAAAATTTTTTCCATGAAAGTTTATGGTAATAATTCAAAAAAGATGTCTGGAAAAATTTATTCTTTACCTGAAGAACCTGAAAAAGTCCTGGAATTTTTTTAAGGAGAAACGCTAAACACCCTGCTTTAGTGGAATGATTTGTTTTCTGTCTAAATTTAGTTTAAGATAGCAAAGAAGGCCAACGAAATTGTACAAAAAACTTAAAGTTGTAAATTACTTATTTGAACATTTTTTATTATTTATAATAGGTAAAATGTTGAACTGAAAATTTAAAGGGAATTGGGAAATTGAAAAGGAAAGGGATAAACATCAATAAAGTTAGCCTCCTACAATATAGAATTCTGACCAATTTCTATGCCAAAAACTCGGATTTGAATGTGGCAAAACATTTCAGAGAAATTTGAGAGCGAAAATACTAAGTTGGCTCTCTTTTTTCTTTGACATAGAACCTGTGTGGGTTTAAATGTCAAGCATCGTTAGTGCTTTTCACCGCAAAACTCACAAAGGCTACTACGCGGAATTTTATCGTCGTTTATTTTAAAAAGTCGCCAGACTAAAGGATCTTTTTGTAATTAAATTGTAAACCTCTGATTTTCCTTCTAGATGAAGAAAAAATGACAAGGGGATTTTAATCGCTCGTGAATAACATAAAGAAATTTCGTATTATGGTATAAAATAGGTATAAAAATAGGTATAAAATAGGTATAAAATAGGTATAAAATAATCCAGGATGCTTTTGTACTACTAAATTAGGAGCTCTCTCGTCAGACGAAAAAAAAGAAATTTACCTTATGTTTTTAACCTTCAGAACACCAGAGTTTTATTTATATATAAATTTATTAAGAAAACAAGTTTCCTAATTTTTTTACTTTACGAGAGGAATAAACACAATCTTTTTTATATTTAATTTGTAAAACAGTATTTCAGTTTTTAAAGACTAGTGATAAAGTGTTATAAATGTTGCTTTTATTATTTTCTCACAAAAGGAGCAAATCCTTTAATCCTTGAACTCAACAGCTTTATTTCAAATGATCGATTGCTGATTGTTATTTCAAATGATCGATTGCGGATTGTTATTTCAAATGATCGATTGCGTATTGATCATTCTGATTCACAGATCCGATTTGCATCCCATTGACACCTCTCACAATTCTTCTTAGTCGAATAAACCATTATGTTTTGAAAAGCAAATTCATTTGCGAAACGAACTAAGAAGAAATCGATTACTAGGTAATTGATTCCTGATTCGTGTTGAGTAAACGTTATTTATAGTATTTGGTGACGACGATCTAATTGCCTCTTTACAAACCTATATGTTTCACATTGAAGTATACTTTTCTGTAACATTTGTCCCTTTGTAAGTTTATTTTCTACTGCAGCGATCGATCAACTCGTCCTAGAAACAACCAAAGAAAACAGATCATTTTGTTTGCAAAAACACTTAACTTTTTCTAGACAATTTTTAATTACACACCAGTTAAAAACTGTCACTACAATTGAATAATAAATAAATATAAAAACTGTCGTTTCAATTGAATAAAAAAATAAATATAAAAACTGTCGTTACAATTGAATAATAAATAAATATAAAAACTGTCGTTACAATCGAATAATAAATAAATATAAAAACTGTCGTTACAATTGAATAATAAATAAATATAAAAACTGTCTTACAATTGAATAATAAATAAATATAAAAACTGTCGTTACAATTGAATAATAAATAAATATAAAAACTATCTTACAATTGAATAATAAATAAATATAAAAACTGTCTTACAATTGAATAATAAATAAATATAAAAACTGTCATTACAATGGAATAATAAATAAATAGGTAATAAACATAGGTAATAAAACATATTATATAACCATATAACATAGGTAATAAAATATATTCAACATTCTTTAATAGAATTATAGAATTTTCTATAAAATCTAAAACAAATAAAAGTAAAATTTATTTTATAAATAAAATTAGAAATGAGTTCCTGGATATAGTTATTTTAAAACTCGCTTTATATAATGAAGGTTTATTTAGCAGCAATTCATCGAAAGTGCATGTGACTGATAGCAAATATTGATATTGGCACACAAAATTGTTCCCAGTGCTAGAACGATAGTTTAAATTCTAACAGCTAGGACTGCGTTGAATACTGCATTGTAACTGCAACAATAGATCGTAAATGCTGCAGTAAAATTATTTATTTTTCATCAAACTTATTTGGTAAAATTTGCTGCATCAGTCATTTTTCGTGCCAAAGAAATATCAACTCCTTTTTAGGTTCTCTCTTTCTAGAAAAGTTCCTTAAACGCTTTTGTATAGTCGTAAATGCTCCTCCATCATATACATTATCTTAATTAGATCTGGTATCATAAAGCCTACCCTCTACTCAGTACAAAAGCAAGGATATGGTAATCAAAGAAGAGTAAAATTAGTTACCAAATCCAATTTGGAACTGCAGGTCAAAGAAAAAAAGGGTCAAACTGATAAATCCTTATGCTCACTAATAAATTAATAAATAAAAATATTTGAAATAATTACTTAAATAAGATTTATGACAGAAATAAGACAGAATTGCAATAACTAAGTAAAATTAAGCAACGAGTTAGAGAAGAGAGAATAAACCAATCTATTTCCTTTCAACTGACTTGAGGGTACATAAATGTCAATGTGAATTTCGCAAATAGCGTATTTCTGTCGTTCTTGTCTCTTTGGTCTGTCAGTTATGACTACTGAATTCAGGTTTCTGTTCCATTGATATAAAGCAAATTGCAATCTAGAAAATTCCTCTCAAAGGACGTATCTGCGATATTTGATCGAGTAGGTATTTCTGGCATAATTCAGTGGGAAAAGATTGATACGTCGATGGGGCTCACAAATGTCAATTGGGTTCACAGTGATGGTATGCTTCCCCCCTGTCTAAATTGATGGATTCGCCACCTATCCAGCCTAGTTATATCTAATGTTAAGTTCAGCTTCTTTTATCTCTCCTCTTTTATCTTCAATCCCTAAGACAGAAAAAAAACACTTCCCTTTTCACATGTGCAACTGATCGAAGCTCCCTTGCTTTGATTTTTATGTGTTGTTGTGATTAAATAGAAAACCCAGAAACAAAAAACAAAGAAATTGAAATAGATAGATCTAGTACAAAAAAAGGTTCTTTTTTGGAGGGGTAGTTAATTATTATGTTTTTCATAAAGAGATAGAACATTTTTGCCTACTGGATTCAAGATTACAATTCGTGACCATGGAAAATTAAGAATTTAAAAAGGAGAATTAAATCTGAGTTCGTTATTTTTAGTTCAATATATCCCAGAAAACCGCGGGTGTTAATTTTTTACAGCTTATTTGTCAAGATTCTCAAAATGAGAATTAGATAAATTTCAAATTTCTAGCTGAAACATGAATGTAGTTGCGTTTCATACGAAACACCCTAGGAATAAATTAATGAATTTCATGTATAACCCTCCATAGAATAAAGTCACTTTTTCCAATTTTACGACTTCGGCAGCACTGAATGTGCATTAGGGTGGTCCAAATTTCTTTTCTTTGAATTTTCATGCTCTCATCTCTCATCTCACAAAAAAATAAATGCGTTTTTAAAAAAATGATATCTAGAGGTTCCGCAAACCCCATGAAGTTTGACACGTATTTCCCACAAAAAAAAAAACGTTTTAGTAAATTTTATTCAGAATCGTCAATATTAGGTGAATCGAGTTTAAACTGAACATTTTACTTCAAAATTAGCCATAAAATACGAATCAACAATTACTTTTTAAATATCACCCCCATAACTCGGTTTTATAGGGTCCCAAAAAACCCCATAATTGGGTTTTGCGAGTTCTTGGCGCTAATTATGGTTTCTTCGCGGTTTTTTTTTGGTACAAATTGTTCCTAATAAATAAAATATTCCTTGCTTCTGATAATTAAATGTTTTTATAAAGTATTTAAACAATTTATTATTGTTTATAGCAATATTCTCTTAGAATAGAGTTAGATAGTCGCGAGTTTTCCTAATTTTTCAACTTTTCAGTTAGAGCAAGGCAATAATCAATTAAAGTTAACAGAAATAATTGTTGAAACAATTTATTGTTATTTAGAACAATATTCTATTAGAATACTGCTAAAAAGTTGCGATTTTTTCTGCAATTTTCAACTTTTTGTCCACTTTTAGAGTGAGGTAATAATTAATGCAATTTAGAAAACATCATTGTTTCAACATATTATTGTTTATAAGTATCTTCTCCTATATTAATGCTAGATAGTTGTGGTTTTTTCTGAAGTTTTAAGTTTTTGTCCATTTTTTACTTAGTGAGGTAATAATTAATGCAAGTTAATAAACACAATTGTTTAAAAAATTTATTATTATGTATAACAATATTCTCTTAGAATAAGGCTAGAAAGTTGCGGTTTTTTCTAAAACTTTCCACCTTTTGTCCAATTTTCAATTAAAGTGAGGTAATTATTATTTCAAGTTAACAAAAATAAATGAACTTCATTTTTGGCCCTCCATAGAGTAAAGTCACTTTTTCGAATTTTACGACTCCGGCAGCACTGAATGTGCATTAGGGTGGTCCAAATTTTTTTTCCTTGAATTTTCATGCTTTCATCCCTCAAATTTCTTCGAATCCACAAAAAAATAAATACCTTTTTTAAAAAAAGAATGATATTCGGAGGTTCCGTAAGCCCCATGAATAAACGAATAGCCCCAATGAATGAATAAGAAGAAAAGACGATTTTGTAAATTTTATTCGGAATATCAATATTAGGTGAATCGAGTTGAAATTGAACATTTCTCTTCACAATTAGCCATAAAATACGAATCAATAATTACTTTTTAAATATCATCCTCATAAGTCGGTTCTATCGGGTCCCAAAAAAACCCCATAATTAGGTTTTGCGAGTTCTTGGCGCTAATTATGATTTTTTCGCGGTTTTTTTTAGTACAAATTGTTTCTAATAAATAAAATATTACTTTCTTCTGATAATTAGATGTTTTCATAAATTGTTTATACATACATAAATTGTTTCCACAAAAAGTGGAAAATTTTAGAAAAAACCAGAACTTTCTAGCATTATTCTAAGAGAATATTGTTATAAATAATAATAAATTGTTCAAAAAATTATTTCTGTTAACTATAATTCATTATTGCCTCGTTCTAACTGAAAAGTTAAAATCAAGTTGAAAAATTCGGAAAAAACCGCGACTTTCCTACTCTATTCTGAGAGAAAATTGCTATAAACAATAATAAATTGTTTAAAAAATTTATGTAAACATTTGATTATCAGAAAAAAGTAATATTTTATGTGTAGAAAAACACTTATACTAAAAGAACCGCGAAAAAATCATAATTAGCGCCAAGAACTCGCAAAACCCAATTTTTCACTTATGAGGTTTTTTTGGGACCCCATAAAACAGACTTATGGGGGTGATATTTCAAAAGTAATTATTTATTCATATTCTATGTCTAATTTTGAAGAGAAATGTTCAGTTTCAACTCGATTTACCTAATATTAACGATTCTGAATAAAATTTACAGAAACGTCCTTTTTCTTATGGGAAATAAGGTAAACGTCCCAATAATCGTGACTTTAGTCCCAATAAATAGTCGTTTCGCCATCAACCTTATTTTTTAAGAAATGATACTTAATTGTTATTGATTTTGATAATTAATAATGCTAAAGTTCGTTATTTCTTGTTACTAAATACTTCTTTAAGGATCTTTTATAATTATTTCTTTAGGTTATGTGAAAATTTCACGATTACTGAGACCAATACGATTACTGGGACATTTACCTTACGTGTTAAACTTCATGAGGCTTGCGGAACCTCTAAATATAATTTTTTTTCCAAAAAAAAGACATGTATTTTTTTGTGGATACGAACAACTTTGTGGGGTGATTGCATGAAAATTCGAAGAAAAAAAATATGGACCACCCTAATGTACATATGGTACATATTAAATATTAAGTAGTGAAGCACCAGTCATGGAAATGAAGGTCAAAAGAAAAGATGCGATAATTCTTTTTGAAACGTTTCGGTCACTGTTTGGACCCTCATCAGTCAAAAAAAAACATTTATTTGATATGAAAAAACATACAAAGAAGGTAGAAAAAATGTATAACAAATTTAAAAATAATAGATGATAAAAATTGACAATATTTCGTAAAAAACTCAAGAACAAAATAAGTAGCCTAATTAAAAACTCAAGAACAAAATAAATAGCCTCATAAAAAAGAAGCCCTCAATTTTAAATCTATATGACAAGGAATAAGTAGAGATTACAGTGAAAAAGCGGAAGGTCAATAGGATAAAAAACATACCTGGTATAAATTAAAATACAAAGATAAAATCAGCGGGAGTATTATTTATTATCTTTATTATTATTATTATTATTATTATTATTATTATATTACGAAAATAAAATCAGCGGGAGTATTATTTATTATCTTTATTATTATTATTATTATTATTATTATTATTATTACTATTAATATTATCATCTATTATTTTTTATTTTGTCATACATTTTTTCTACCTTCTTTGTATGCTTTTTCCAGATCTAATAAATGTTCTTTTTTTACTAATGAGGGTCCAAACAGTGACCGAAACCTTTTTAAAAGAATTATCGCATCTTTTTTTTTTTATCTTCATTTCCATGACTGGTGCTTCACTACTTAATATAAAAAAGGTCGAGATTAAACATACAACACATTAAATATTAGAGGTCATGTGTACAGGTCCTACGTAACCAAACACTGAAAATTTATTTGAAATCACAGGAACACGTTGTTGAAAAAAAGAAATTAAAAATTATATCATGTATATTATCTCTAACTTGAAAATTGTCATCTATTTGGTGGAAGTAGCTGGGAACAAAGTTGTTTTGACAGCTGGATGACAGTTCGATTCGAGATTATACAATTCCCAAAATGAGAAAAAATAGTCTCAATTCAACACTTTATTACTAGATTCTCAAAATGAGAACGATGTTCTCAAATTTTTGCACCTAGAAACAACACCAAAAGTGGTCTAGATTTGAGGATCGGCGTTTTACTGTGGTCTCTAAGATTGTAGATTACGAAATGTGTTTAATTTACTTTTAAAAATAGAGAATAAAGATACTATTATTGCGGTATTTTCTCTCAATTTAAGTTTACGCGAAGCAGCCTTGCTGCAATTGTACCGCATCATTAAAAATAAATGTCGCTCTTGCATTACTGTTTGTAGATCAATGTCACTATGGCGCTACACATTAACCTTTTACTGCCAAGTTTCTCTCGGAAAAGCGTAATCCCAGATGCCAAGTTTTTTGTGAATGGAATTCTTTGCGCGACTGTTCTTTGCGCGTGTTTCAACACGTTTAGTAAGTGTGAAATAAATTGCACGAGTAGGTGTGAAAGACGTGCTTGCAGCTTATCCGCAGGTCAGTGGCACTTAAAGTGTTAACTTCGAAAACCAAACTTAAAAAAAAAGGTACGATACTATAAATCAAATACCTAGATCGACATTTCCCACTTGCTTTCAAACTCGTTATCAAATGTTTCTACCATTTTCTACCGTTGTCTGACCAATTTAAGTAGACCATTAATTTTGAGAACAAGCCATTGCTCATTCAATCAGCAATTAAAATCCCTGAATTCTCCTTTAAAAATCGTGGGTTTACAAAGAAGGATTTTATTCCATCCTTTCTTTTGTTCCATGTCAAGCTTTAACCTACTTGTGAAATCTATTGATTTCTCCGCGATGGTATATGTGTAACATATCGATTGAAATATTTGAAGAATGTGCGACGAAGCATCCATCTATGTCTCAAGAATTAAGTGTTTTCTTGTTACTGTGCATGTTGAAAATACAAAAGGAGGAGAGAAATGCTTTTGATAAGTCTCAAGAAAATCGCAAAGTGGTAAGTGGATAATTGTGTTACCTCATTGAAGGAATACACCCTCATTTCCTGAGTAAATATGTCGTTTGACGTTATTTAACTTGTGTGTCCAGGTGGCTGTTACGAGATTTTCGCCTAACTGTTAAATTAGTTCTTGTAAATTTTAAATGTAACCCTTCAAAATTAAAATATACTATTTCTTTTATTTCCCAAAAATACCAAATAACTCACTAGTATACTAGAGTGATTATTAATCACATTAAAAAAGTCTTAATCACTTTCCACCCTGTTTTCCTAAATAATTCTCAGTTTCTATTCAGTGAATAAATTACAATCCGGAACCGCCCTTTGGACAAGTTTTCCCCTTAAGCTGAGGCAAGAAAAGCTTATAAATCTCATCAGATGCTATTTACATAATGTGGCTTTCAGTAAATATTTAAAAAGAGATGAACTTATAACACAGATAGAAAAATGGTTGGTTATTCTAACCAGAACTCCGGTTAGCCTTTACTTAAAATTCTTTTCCGGTTGTTTGAACCAGAATTCTGTTTAGAATTACCAGAATTTTTAGTAATTTTCAAAAATAACCAGAAAATCTGTTTGGAATAACCAAAATTCTGATTAACCCTTTAACGGCCAGTGAGACATATACGTCCCACCGACTTTGACAAATCATAACCTCCATAAAAATGAACACTTTGGCATCGAGAAGGTCTCATTTTAAAGAGCAAGGGTGCATCTAATCACACAAAATTTGGCGAACCTGAGGGTTGCACCCCTTTCAGTTTTGAAATTACATTAAAAATTTTATGTGAAAACAGGCCCTGATGAAAAACAACCCTCAACAGAAATAATACGCCGAAAACCACCCTTAGCAGTGGTAATGCGCCTTAAAATCGACTTTTATTGATTTTCAGTTCATATATATTTTTTGACACAGTGTGTGTAAAATGCGTTTTTACACACCCATATTAGTGCGTAAAACGGTTTATTGCACACCCACTAATATGAGTGTGTTGAAAACGCATTTTACGCACACTGTGTCAAAAAATATCGTTTGTAACTCGTGCGTACGATTTTACGCACACGTTGCATAATATACTATTAAAGGACATCAAAATTATATAAAAAAAGGATATAAGAGAAAAACTTCATCTAACAGTAACAATATGACAAAAGCCACCCTTAGCAGTAACAATGCGCCTAAAACTCAACTTTTATAGATGTTCAGTTCATATATATTTTTAACCCTTTATCGGCCAGTGGGATAAATACGTCCCACCTACTTTGAAAAAACTACCCCCAACAGTAATAAAATGCCAGAAACCACCCCTAACTATGGCAATATTTTTAGAAGCAGACTTTTATTCATTTATAGTTCTTATATATATATATATATATATATATATGTATATA
>JBAGKK010492299.1:0-15646 GCA_037177015.1 Euceroptres primus
TATATATATATATATCATTATTTTGAATTCAGAAAATTTCACTTTGGATTCTTTATAATCAGCAACCAGAAAAACTCTAAAGTTTAAAGTTCTTTTTAAGTTTTTTAAAACTAATTTTTATCGCTACATTGAATCCGCCATTTTGAGTTTTAGAAATTTGACTTTTCATTTGTAATCAGCAACACGAAAGACCCCTTATATACATGCTTCAAAAAAAGAGACTATTTGTTACAACTTTTGATCGCCATATTGCTTCCGCCATTTTGAATTTTAGAAATTTGACTTTGGATTTGTAAACAACGACTTGAAAACCCCCTCATTTCTAAGTTTAAAAAAAATCAGGTTTAAAAATAATAAGGTAAAACCTTATAATTCCTTGAATTTCCTTGAATTTCAATAATTATTAATAACGTTTCGAAAACCAGCTAGTTTTCCTCATCAGATCTGTACAAAACAAGTTATAATTAAAATATTAGGGTGTATTGTATTAAAATCGCTGGTAAACCTATGTTTATTTAAACCTATGTTTTCCCAGACGTTAAAAGATAAATTTTTCATTCTTTTGTAAAAAAATCAGACTATTTTTACAATTTTTGATCGCCATATTGTATCCGCCATTTTTAATTTTAGAAATTTGACTTTGGGTTTGCAAACAGCGATCCAAAAAACCTCTTATTTCCAAGTTTCAAAGAAATCCGATTATTTTTAACAATTTTTTATCGTCACACATTGTATTCGTCATTTTGAATTTTAGAAATTTGACTTTGAATTTGTAACCAGCGACCCGAAAAATTATTTGGTACCAAGATTCATAAAAATTTCATGATTTTTTACATTTTCAGTAATATTTTTGAGCTCTAGCTTATGTCGAATAAATCCCGATTGATGTCCGTAGGTAGTTTAGTTTATACTTAGTTAGGCGGTAGGCGAACGGTTGGCGTTACCGACTGCGACGCATTAAATTTAAAATCGGTACATAGGTCTGAATCTCGGATGAGTTAGGAATTTTATATTATTTTTAATATCCATAGGAAAATCACTCGTATTCTAATAATTCTATATTATTTACTTTCAGTTAATTAAATCAAACAGGGACTATATCGGGGCCCAAACGGGCCCTTTTTTTCTGCACGGGTTAGTGTGATATGGGACATAGTGTGATAACCATAAAATTTTGAATCAAAAGTCAATCATTTTATTCCAATTCTTGATGTAAGATAAAGAATATACTTTTGTGTGTAATATGTGAAAAAGACATTTCATGATAGTCATTATTTTAATTTATTTTTTAGAAGAAAACTGAGACTCTTTGAGAGAACTCAAATTCATAATTGTGTAACCGTGGCTGACAGACCTTGAAAGAAAATAAAAAGATTTTCTCTCAGCAAGAAAGTTTTTAACTTACTGTATGAACTCATGAGATTGAGAGCAGAAAGTTGAAAGATATGTATGGCAAAATTTGAGGTAAAATTGTTTTAAAATATTTGAAATATGGTTAAGTAAAGTTCAACCTTCTAATTTCCTATCACACTACCCCCGATTGATTCTAGGACATATTTTTTTAAAAAATGAGACATGATTTCGACGCGTTTTTTAATCCCGAATCCAAAGACCACCTTAACTTTTTGATGCCTTTAACGATTTTCGAGGTAATCGCAAAAAACCAACAAAAAACACGACAAATCAGAGTTTAATAAACAATTAAATAAATAAATAAACAACTTTAATAAATAAACAACTTTTCAAAACAAATAATAGACGATTTTCTTTCTTTCTTTAATGACAAACAAGACTAAAAAAAAATCCATTCTAGCGTTTTCCGCTCTTGAAATCTACTGCAAAGTACAAAGCATGATAAAAAATTTCAACATAAGGGTATTTATCATGTTTTATTCGCTTACTTCTCAATTGAGAATTTTAAACGAACTACAGGCGATTCTTTTTGATTTTGAACCCTTTACCAGCCAGTGTAGCATTCTTACTACGTTCACTTTTTTTTATTTTCGAGAATTTTAATGAAATAATCCTAAAATTCTGCAAAATAAATATGTCGATTAGATCAAAATGGAATATTCCACATCTCCTAAGGGGGTTAAAAGTAATCGACTCAATAGAATCCTAAAAAACTGAAAAAATGTTAATTTTTTTTTGCAATTATCTCAAAAACCGTTAGAGCTATCGAAAAGTTGAGGTGGTATTTAGATTCGGGATTTAAAAAGCACATCGAAGTCATGTCCAACTTTCTTTAAAAAATATTATCTAAAGCATTTTGCACAAAGATTAATAATTTTTTGTAAAACGATGAAATTGCAAATATATATTAAAAATGACGTGAACCAAAAAATATTCCCTTGATTCCAGCCATTTTCTTATTCAATGTCCTAATAATTTGTATAGACTATTTATGTTGTTAGAAGTTTGTTTTAACGTTTTATTGTTTTAATGACTAAAGGTTATTATTGTTGACCCTTGACCAAATTCATAAATTCCTGAAGAAATTCCTCTACTTCTGGCGTTAAATCTTAAAAAACATTATCTAAGAGAAAATTTCGGTAAAATTTACAAAATTCTGCGTTTTAGAACTTGAGGAATTGTTGGATGGTACGCAAAATATCGCATCAAGATCATCTGGAGTTATGAGAACATGTTATGATACTGCTGGAGTGTTGATCCCGGGTCGAAATTTGACATCGTTGGAGCCCCTATAGGGTCCTCGTTTGATTTAATTAACTGAAAGTAAATAAAATAAAATAATCAGAATATACGAGTACTTTTCCTATGGATATTAATTTATTCATAATAATTATTATTATTATGATAAACATGTCGAATTTTAATCCTAAAGTAACAAATAAAATTCCTAACTCTTCGGAGATTCAAACCTATGTATCCATGTATTTTAAATTTAACGCATCGCAGTCGGTAACGCCGTTGAGTGAATTTGCCTAAACTACCTACGGACATCAATAGGGATTTATTTGACATAAGCTAGAGCTCAAAAATATTACTGAATATCTTTGTACTTAGTGATTTTTCGAGTCGCTGATTATAAATTGAAAGCAAAATTTCTAAAACTCGAAATGACAGATACAATTTGATGATCGAAAATTGTAAAAAAGTGTAATTTTTTTTACTTGGGAATAAGAGATTTTTCGGATCGTTGATTATAAATCCAAAGCCAAATTTCTTAGATTCAAAATGGCAGATACAATACGGCGATCAAAACCTGTAAAAAAAGTCTGATTTTTTTAAACATGGAAATAAGGGGTTTTTCGTGTCGCTGATTACAAATACAAAGTAAAATTTCTAAAATTCGAAATGTCGGATCGAATATGACGATGAAAACGTCGGATTTTTATGAAATTTTGAACTTTAGAGTTTTTCTGGTTATTAATTACAAAGATTGAAAAGTGAATTTTTCTAAATTGAAATTGGTGATAAAAAATTGTACAAAATATTCCGAGTGCCTGATAGGGCCCCTGCCATTTTTTTCTAGACTGGTTATTGCCCACTAGAACCTGACAGTGCCCTTGTTAGTTTTTTCTAGACTAGAAATTCTAGTGGGGCCCGCATCAAAATCGAACGTTAAATAGGGAAAGATGGGGAAATTTCTACACGGGATAAAAACCAGCATATTTTTGTATGTGAATTATTTTTCTGCAACACTTGTTTAAAATTAAAATCTAGGAAATTATAAGCAAGAATAAGTTGAAAGTGTATAGGCGCGGCTCCTTGCGGAATTACATGACGGATTACTCCCGATCACAGAGCCGATTGTCTTGTCAAGACGTTATATCAAATCGAGAGACTGTGAATCTAAGCACTAAGCAGATGCTGCAGCTATAGAGCCAATTGGTTGCAATTGTTTTCAGCACAGCACACGTTACACGAAAAGTATCAAGACACAAGACTGAACTTTCGAAAAAGCCAAGTATGAGATACAAATAATCCATTATTATGACAAAGCAGAAGTAAACTTTTAGGAATTTAGTAAGCTTCCGTTTAAATAAAGAATTTTCAAATCGGTTGAGAAATACGGCATATGAAACTTTCTGAACCGAAAATTGTACTTTTCCCTCGTATGTTGTCTCATTTTAAACTTTAAGGAATTGTAAGTTAACTGATGTATAGTTCTGAAGTACTTCTGTCAGAATAGTACCGCGCATGATTTTGCAGCTTTGGAAAGTGTCACTGTTCGAAATCCATCTAATCCGCCTTTGCATAATCGATGCTCTCGACTGGATGGTTATCACGTAGGTGTAACACTGACGCAGCTCAACACAGGTTGCGAAAACGTCGTAAGTCACCTCTGTATCAAGCAAACAATGTTACGCGACTAAATTTCAAACGCAGGATCAACCTAAGCTGCTTATGTGGAAAACTGTCGACTCAGCCTCCATTTTTCGTTTTTAATCCTGCTGTATCAAATTGAAATCCGTTTTTGCCGTTTGCTGATGACTCTGCGTGAAATACCAATGAATTTTTGAGAAAACAAAGAAAATTTCTAATTATTTAAGTTGAAAATAACAAGGACTACATTTTAAGAATCCTCAATAGTCATATGTCTACCATATACTTAAGATTTTTGTAGTCAGAGAAGAATGAACATGTGCTTCACGAGCTGCATTCGCAACTTGATATAAACCCTGAGATGAAAGGAATATCGCCCACGGGAAGGGAAGTTAATTTAAGTCGATAAATATTCGCCCTGTCGCAGAACAGAGTGCAATGCTTCTTCTTTGCGATTCACATGACACGCTTTGAAACACGGATGTGCATACGTAATCTTGGATGCTGGGATGGTTCACCTACGATCGCAAATTTGCAACAGCTTGTCACAAAACAAAATGCAAGTATTTCACCCAGGGAATACTTTTGTTAATCGAAACGCTCCCTAACTATAGAAATTTATTGCCTACCCATGGTTGAGCCAGATTTGACCCAAGGGTGTTCAATAGGGTGGTCCAATTTTTTAAAATGATATTTCACGTTCTCACCCCCTCAGATTTGTTCGAATCACAAAAAAAGTAAACGCGTATTTTTTAAAAGCAATTGATATTTAGAGTTGGCTCAAAACCCTTAACATAGAGTTTAATGTGTATTTCCCATTAGAAAAAAAGACGTTTTTGTAAATTTACGATAGAATCATTAATATTGAATGTTACTTACATAGTCTTGCCCGATTTTCTTGAAAATTAATCGCTGAAAGCGAATCAATAATTATTTTTTGAATTCAACCCACACAAATCACTTTTATAGGGTCCCAAAGAAACTTCATAAATGCAAAAATCAGATATCGCGTATTTTTGATATTTAATCTTATTTTTTTGCAATTTTTTTCAAAATGGTTTTTAATATTAAGATACTACTTTCCAAACATATTTTGATGTTTTAAAAATTGTTTAAACAATTTATTATTGTTTATAACTATCTTTTCATAGAATGATGCTAGAAAATTACGGTTTTTTCTACATTCTTCAACTTTTTTTCGGCTCTCTAGTTATACTGAGACATAATTATTGAAAACTAATAAAATTAATTGTTTTAACAATTAGTTGTTGTTTATAACGGTCTTCTCTTAGAATAAAGCTAGAAAGTTGCGGTTTTTTCTACATTCTTTGACTTTTCTTCGACTCTTTAGTTATCAACAAATAATAACCAAGAAACATTAAAAATCACTTTCTAAACTGCATATTACTGTCTATTACTATACTTCTTTAAGAATTAATCCAGGAAATTGAGGTTTTTACTAAAGTTTCAAACTTCTCTTCAGCTTTGTAGTTATGAACAAATTAATAATAAATAAACACCAACAAGAATCATTATTTAAAATGCATTCTATTATTTTTTCTGATTTAAGTATTCTTATTATTTAAAAAACGATTCTTGTGGATGTTTAATTATTTGATTGTTCATAAGTAAAGAGTAGCCGAAAAGTTGGACAATATTGGAAAAATTGCAATTTCGTAGCTTTATTCTAAGAGGATCGTGATAAACAATAATTAATTGTTTAAACAATTACTTGTGTTAATTTTCAATAATTATTATCTAATTCTAACTAGAGAATCGAAGAACAGTCGAAGAATCTAGAAAAAACCGCAAATTTTCTAGTTTAATTCTAAGAGAAGATCGTGATAAACAATAATTAATTGTTTAAACAATTACTTGTGTTAATTTTCAATAATTATCTAATTCTAACTAGAGAATCGAAGAACAGTCGAAGAATCTAGAAAAAACCGCAAATTTTCTAGTTTTATTCTAAGAGAAGATCGTGATAAACAATATTTAATTCTTTAAACAATTACTTTTGTTAATCTTCGATTATTATTATCAAATTTTAACTATGAAATCGATAAAAGTTGAAGAATGTAGAAAAAACCGCAATTTTCTAGCTTTATTCCAAGGCATGATCGTTATAAACAACATTTAATTGTTAAAAAAAAAACTTTCGTTAATTTTCAATAATTATCATCCCATTCTAACTAAAGAATCAAAATAAAATGGAAGAATGTAGAAAATACCGCAATTTTCTAGCATTATTCTAAGGTATGATCGTTATAAACAATATGTAATTGTTTAAAAAACTACTTTTGTTAATTTTCAATCATTATTATCTCATTGCGCCTAGAGAGTGGAAGAAAAGTTGAAGAATGTAAAAAAACCCGCTATTTTCTAGCTTAATTCTAAGAAAAGATATTTATAAACAATAATAAATTTTTTTAACAATTTTAAAATGTCAAAATATGTTTAGAAAGTAATATCTTACTCATTAAAAAAAATTTATGAAAAAAACTAAAAAAAAAAATTAAATGCCAAAAATACGCGATATCTCATTTTTGCTGGTTTTTTTTTGGCCCCTATAAAAGTGGTTTTGGGGGTTGAATTCAAAAAGTAATTATTGATTCGCTTTTAGCGATTAATTCTCAAGAAAAGAGTGCAAGATAATGTAAGTAACAACCAATATTAACGATTCTATCGCAAATTTACAAAAACGTATTTTTTTCTCATGGAAAATACACATTAAACTTTATGTTAAGGGCTTTGAACCAACTCTAAATATCAATTTGCAAAAAAAATTCCTGTTTACTTTTTTTTGGATTCAAACAAATCTGGAGGGTGAGAGCATGAAAATTCAAACAGAAATTTTTGCAATGTATTTTTGTTGGAATTTTCATGTTCCACCCACCAGATTTATTCGAATTCCAAAAAAAAGTATACACATGTTTTTTATTTTGAAACCAATTGATATTTAGGGGTTGCTCAAAGTCCATAAAGTTTGAAAAGAATTTTTTATGGAGTAAAAAACATTTTTCTAAATTTGCTATAGAATCGTTAATATTAGGTGTATTTTACTGTATCTAGCACGTTTTTCTTCAAAATTAATAGCGAAAAATTATGCATAATATCTTCATAATCAACTATCGTAAGTCACTACGCCAAAAACTATGTATACTCAATAAATCTGGAGGCATCAAAATGTTGCGAACAGTTGAAAACTAGTTGTTATTTGTTTGCAACATTTTGTTACCTTCAGATTTATTGAATATGCATAATTTATGCATAATTTTTTGCATAGTGACTGCCCATAGTTCGTTATGCATAGATTGTGCATAATTTTCCTATCTGGGTAAGTGCGAATCAATAATTACTTTTTGAATTTAACCCCCATAAGCCACTTTTATCAGGTCCCAAAAAAATCCCATAAGTGCAAAAACGAGATATCGCAAATTTTTCCGAGTTCAATCTTATTTTTGGTATCGTTTAAAACAATCTTCTCTTAGAATAAAGCTGGAGAATTGTGGTTTTTTCTACATTCTTCAACTTTTTAGTTATAAGCAAATAATAACCAATAAACATCAACACAAATCATTTCTAGAACTATATATTATACACTGAGAAAAAAATACTCGGGAATCAATAAATATACTATTGAATTAATAGTCTTCGTACAAAAGCAGATATTTTATTAATTCAAATAAAAATAGTATAGAATTTATAGCATCACTATTGAAACAAAATGAGTAATTCTTGTTTCATTAAATATATTTATTTGAATCAATAAAAGATCTGCTTTTGAACGACAGCTATTGATTCAATAGTATATTTATTGATTCCCCAGTATTTTTTTCTTAGTGTAGTCTATTATTATATTTCATAGAAAATTAATTCAGGAACTTGCGGTTTTTTCTAAAATTTTAAACTTTTCTTTGGCTTTTTAATTATGAACAAATAATAAATGACATCAACAAGAATCATTGTTTAAATAGTATGCCATTATTTTTATTTTTTTGAATGAAGCATTCTTACTCTGTTGCTCATATTTAAAAAAAAATATTTAATATAAAAAAGTTAACTTAAAGTAGAGATGGAATAATTAGAAGTCTTTTAGAGTCGTGAGTCAATAAATAATCTTTTTAAAAATTTGTTTTAAAAATGCAATACCTTGCACCTAATTTTAAACATTCTATTGCAAATTTACAAAAACCTTTTTTTTACCTTAAGAAATTCATGTAAAACTTTATGAGCTCTGAGCAACCTCTAAATATATCAATTGATTTCAAAATAAAAAAATACGTGTTTACTCTTTTTTGGGATACGAACAAATCTGGTGCTAGGCGGGGGGGGGGGGAGCATGGAAATTAAAAAAAATTTGAACCACCAAGTCTAATAATAAATGATAAAAGACCCACACCACAAAGGATAAAAGTGACCGAACTTTAGATTTTGATACAAAGCCTTTTGCCGAAATGATAATATCCCGTGAGGAAAGTTTCGGGTTCTCTCCATCCCCCCCACCACCCCTAGGGCCTGATCAAAAAAAGAGAAAACTAGCCAGGGCCCTTCCAAATTCCGATCCCAATTTCAGGACGGGTAATTATGGAAATACAAAATTGTCAATTAAGATTATTCAAACTTGCTATTGGGACAATTAATAAAAGCTGATTTTTTCTATGTGTTTTTACATGCTGTCAAAAACGATAAAACTTCATATTTCACAATTCTTAAATGTCCTTCAAAGGTGTTAATAAAGTTGTAGATCAGTTCAAAGATAGGGTAAATTCCAGAGCGAGAAACATATCAAGACAGCAGATTGTTTATGTATCGGTAACTTTTCTAGTTACATGCTACAAGCTGTCCGTTAATCTTAGACAGTAATACACCCTTGTCGAAACACATTTGTGGAACTATATAACGTAGAATATGTACTAGATTTATTATTATCGACGTATATCTCAATCTGTGCTCATTACTGAAAACGAATGGTTTGTTACGCAAACCATTATGATATGTGGATATATGAAATGATATAAGGAAAAGCTGGTACATAATGAATTAACCTATATTTATATGTAGAATATGTGCAGCAATTATAAGTCTTGTTAAAAAAGCATCCTTCAGTATTTTGAATTGCTCAAACCATGAATTATGATTTTTTTTTTAAATTTTTAGTCAGTGGGACTTTGAATATTTTTCAAGCAGGGGAATGTTGACTAGCACCCTACCAATTTCTGCCTAGAATTTATTGATTCTTTCATCCTAGTCAGGACCCGACCAAAGCCTAGCTAAAATACAAGATTAGGGCCTGACTGGACATAAATAATTTTTCTAGTCAATGAGAAGGGAAAACCTTATCAAAACCTTGAACGGGACTTACTTCAACTTGCTAGTCCAGTTTATCTAGTCCGGTTCTGACTACAGCCCGAATTGAAAATTTCATTTTTTTTGTTTTGTATAGATTTCGTCATGAGAAGTTTCGATACCTTCAGGTTCACTGTCAAGTGCTTTAAGATCAGATTTGAAATATGGAATCATCTTTTTCAAGGTGTAGATTATGATCTTATTATTCTTGATGCAGATGTCTGTGAGAGAGAAATCTACCTAATTCATGTTTGAATGCAGCTTTTAAAATCTAATTATAATGGAATCCTCTGACGATGTCTTTGTGACCAGGTTTTCCAAAGTAAAAAGTTATAAACTATGCAGAGCATACTGAGTATATAATGATGGACCTAAGATTAATTACTGATGAATATGTACCAAGCAATAATAAAAACTTCTCCGCAATAGTGTATAGCAGTGTACAGTGGGGCCAAAAACATGTCCGTGAACAAATTAATTTTTAGACTAAAATTTTAATCCGAATTGAATCTTTTTTAAAAGAAAGGTTATAAAATTGTGCATGAAACGTCCGCTTTGGTTTGTAAAAACTAATTGTCATTTTTTAAAATTAATATAAAAAAATTTTACTTTAGAGGAGCACCGATTTTTATAAAATATTCGTGTTCAATCCAAAATGCTTTATATCAGTGATGAAACTATCTAAGAACATTGTTCAGTGGTAGTTTAAAGGTTTAAAAATTAATTGCATTTGTTATAAACAAATAAGTGGATGAGAATGGTATCGTAGGGATTAGCAGTCTTTGGTCACTTAGTTCTTACAAAATTTCAAATATTCACAACCAAATAGAGTTTTTTATCGAAAAAATGAAAATTAATTAATAATTTGTTATGTTATAAATAAATTGTATAAACAATTACTATCCTATCACATTTCATTTGTAAAAAAATTTGTTATTGTTTATAACAAATTTAATCAATTAATGTCCCGTTGAATCAATTTTGGCATATGAATTTCAAAATGATTATTCTCATTATAAATGACTTCAGGAAGCAATCGTTTATAAAATTTATTTATAACATAACAAATTATTGATAAATTTTAATTTGTTCGATCGAAAAACTCTGTTTGCTTATAAATGTTTGAAATTTGTTAAGACCTAAATGACTAAACAGTAAACAATGCTAATCCCTACGAAACCATTTCCATCCACTTATTTGTTTATAACAAATGCAATTAATTTTTGAACTTCTAAACTACCACTGGAAAATGTTCTTATATAGTTTCGTCACTGGTATAAGGTATTTTGGATTGAACACAAATATTTTATAAAAAACAGTACTCGTTTAAAGTGAAAATTTCTTTTTTCATTTTGTTTAACAAACGAAAAAATATCGATTGGTTTCTACAAACAAAAACATTTATTAAAAACAATATTATTTGTTTATAAAAACAAAAATTACATTTCACGCGTAGTTTTATTACCTTTCATTTTAAAAAATTCAAATCGGATAAAAATTGTAGTCTGAAAATCAATTTGTCCACGGGCATGTTTTTGGTTCCACTGTGCAGCGACACACCTTAAAAAGGCTCAAATTGGTAAAGAAAAAATGAAACTTCATGAATGTGTTCTTTTCGAAAAAAAGTTTTAAGATAGAGTTCCAAAAAATTTTCGAAAATTTTCAAAAATCCTTTGGGCTCCAAATGTCTTTTATACATATAGTACTATAATTTCACAAAGTTTCATTAAAATCGGAAGAGCACTTGCAGATCCTGATATCCCTGACGAATACTGACCCACATATCAGATAGATTATTTTAATCTTCAACAAAAATGAGTTATTCGCTTATAGTGAAATCATAAAGTATTGGTTGGTAATTACAAAGTATTTGAAAAACTAATGCAAATATAATTTCACTAAGTTTCATTAAAATCGGAAGATCGCTTGCAGATCCTAGTATTCTTGAAGAATACTGACCCATATATTATTTACTATATAACACAACCATACAATAGTCTATAATAAACTAATTAATGCTACACTGTTAGAAATTTCTATGGCAATTTTCAGAGACGTGAGACTGAAGCTTTATGCAGTTACCATTTCTGAAATTTCAGTTATAATTTGACAAATTTCAGTTACAATTTGGTAAATTTAAAACAAATTTAGGAAAATTCAGTTACAAGTATCTGAAACCTGTAACTGATAATTCTGAAACTTGTAACTTAAGATTCCGAAACTGTAACAGAACAAATTTTATGTTCAGGTAATTGAAGCTTTATACAGTTACATGTAACTGAAAATTTAGTTACAATTTAATCAATTTTAGATTAATTTAGGAAAATTCAGTTACCGTAACTGAAATTTAAGTCAAATTCATGAAAATTCAGTTACAGTAGGTAAATTTCAATTACAATTTGGTAATTTTTTGATACGTTTTCTGAAAAGTATCGTAAGTTTCATAAAAATTTCTGTTACTTTCGTAACCTAAAAGTTCCGGAAATTTACGAACATTTCTAACAGTGTAGTCAACAGTCTTACCTTCATTACTTTCCTAATATTCCTTTCCCTTCTGATCCTCAACCACCACTTTCTTTTTCAACACCCGAAAACCCTTCTTTATACCGAAAATCCCCCAATAAAAACATCCACAAAATTAGTCCTCACAATTCCACATACTACCAACAATACAACACATTTATAAATCATCCAAAAGAATCCGGAATCAACAAATGGGGACCGGAACTAAGTCTTGGCAGTTCCGGTCAGGGATCACGTATATGAGGTTAATTTTGAATCCTTATCTATGACCGAAACCGGTAGTGAGTTTGATCCGATACGCCGTCAAGGGCCCGAAACGCGGCATATCTCAACAGGATATTATATTCCTCGGTGAAGGTTCGCGGGATGAGCTTCGAGTGACGAGATGTTCAACCTCTCGATGGGAGGTACACAACATGATCACAGCAAAGGCGTGGAAGACAGTGGACCGCCATTGGTTGAAAAGAGTCCGCCCATATCCGCCCAACATTGATACGACTGGTCTTTCCAGTAGCAGTGCTCACAAAAGCTTGCAAACCGTTGATTTCTCAGGGGGAAGCCCCGACTTCGGTGATTGGACGAGGTCGTTCGTCCTGCACTGACTGAGCTTTCGTCAAGCTGACGGAAGAGAGAGGGGAAAGGCTCAAAACTAACCAGAGTTCGCCGAACCCTTGTTTCCAAGCTTTTCCTCTTTTTCTCTTGGACTGAGAGGGACTTACTAAGACAGGAAAGGGAGGTATGCCCTCGAGGAGCTTATGAGAAAAACATAATTGCAAGAATGTAACTGAATTAGACTGCAGGTAGTTTCACGACACTCTTCCAAATGATAATAGTAATGTGAGCAGATGGAAGTTTTCGAAATTTGATGGTATAAATTAAAAGAATTCAGAAGTACGTATACAGTGCGACATCCTTTATCCGAACGTCTCTTACCCGAAATTGTCACCCATTCAGACACGATTGACCTTGAACGCAAGCGTTCTACTGGCGTTGAACGTCACGTAACAAGATTGCTACTGGTGGATCCCTTATCCAAAAAAGTACTGCACTATTTCGAATATGTGAACCTCAATAGGATTTAAGGTTGTAGATACTTTGCAGCAGCCTTGCACGTTAAGATTTGAAACCTTGAGGCAACCTTAAAATTGATTTTGAACGCAAGAATTCTACTGGCGTTGAACGTCACGCGAGAAGGTTTCTATTGGTGTATCCCTTAACCCGAAGGTGCTCCACTATTAATTCGGATATAGGAACCTCAATATGGCACTTAAGGTTACAGCAATTTTGTAACTGACCTTGAACGCAAGCATTTTACTGGCGTTGAAAGACACGTGAAGAGGTTGCTATATTGGTGAATCCCTTATCCAAAAAGGTGCTCCACTATTTCTGATATTGGACTCCTGATAGCACTTATGTTGCAACAATTTTGCAGCTGCCTTGCGCGTAAGGTTTGAAATCCAACAGCAACCTTGCAACTGACCTTGAACGCAAGCGTTCTACTGTCGTTGAACGTCACATGACGAGATTGCTATTGGTGGATCTCTGATCCAAAAAGGTACTGCACTATTTCGGATATGTGAACCTCAATAGGACTTAAGGTTGTAGATACTTTGCAGCAGCCTTGCACGTTAAGATTTGAAACCTTGAGGCAACCTTAAAATTGATTTTGAACGCAAGAATTCTACTGGCGTTGAACGTCACGCGAGAAGGTTTCTATTGGTGGATCCCTTAACCAAAAAGTGCTCCATTATTATTTCGGATATAGGAACCTCAATGGCACTTAAGGTTACAGAAATTTTGCAACAACCTTGCACGTTAGGTTTGAAACTCTAGAGGCCTACATCGTACCGAATTCGGTTCCGGAACCGGAATGGTGCTACGCTCGTTCCGTTCCGGAACGGAACCAAACTTCACTCTCCTCGTTCCGGATCCTACCGATCGATATCGACCCGGCTCCGGGTTCGTTCCTAGTCGGAAAAAACCAGAACCAGGAACGCGATCCGGAACGATTGCAATTTCCTTCGAGAGTGAGATATGCAGATACAAACAACATTTAGGCATTTTTGTATTTTGTTTGAAATGCATTTGAGAATTGTGTATTTTATCTGAAATTCTTACTTCTATTATAGATGAATACATCCTGAATTAATTATATGAAATTATTAAATATTATTAATAAATATATTAATAAACATATTAATATTAAACCATGCAGTGGAGCTTCACAGAGCTTTAAATTCTTTGAAATTTAATTATGAATTTTTTACGATTCTTTGGAATTCAACATGAATTCTTTAGAATTCACCACAGATTCTTTGGCATTCTTACGAATTCAGAATTCACAATGAAATCTTCCGAATTCAACAGAAATTCTTTGGAATTCACCAGGAATGCTTTCGAATTCATCAGGATTCTTTGGAATTCTTCCGAATTCACCAGGAATTTTTCAAAATTCACCAGGAATTCTTTGTAATTCTTCCAAATTCACCAGGAATTCTTTATAATTTATCGAGGATTCTTTGAAAATCTTCCGAACTCACCACGAATTTTTCTGAATTCACGATATGTTCATCGGAATTCATCAGAAATTATTTACCAAAAATTCCTTGAAGTTCTTCAGAGTTCATATTAAATTCTTTGGCATTCACCTGGAATTCTTCAATATTCACCTTAAATTCGTTTTTATTCCTCGGAATACACATTGAATTCTAAACAAATCATAGTGAATTCCAAAGAGTGCCAATAAATTTATCGTGAACTCTGAAAATTTCATTGTGAATTCCAAAGAATACAAGATGAATTTTAAAGAATTCCTTATGAATTCCAAATTATTCCAAAGAACTACAATGAAATCATGTTGAATTGCAAAGAATTCAAAGTGAATTCTGAAGAATTCCTGGTATATTCCAAAGGATTTCTGGTAAAATTCTAAAAATTCCTGGTGAATGCTCAAGAATTTCCTGGTGAATTCGCAGGAATTTCTGGTGAATTCTAAAGAATTGCTGGTGAATTCCGAGGATTTCCTGGTGAATCATGAAGAATTCCATAGAATCCCTGGCGAATTCCAAAGAATTCCTGGGGGATTCCAAAGAATTCCTGGTGCATTCCAAAAGATTTACTGGCGCATTTTAAAGAATTCCACAGAATCCATAATGAATTCCAAAGAATTCATGTTGAATTCCAAATAATTCAAGGTTCTGTGTAGCTCTACTGCACACGGCCAGCCTCGATTAATTTCAACCCAAAAAAGCTTGCACATCTAGTTTCTGTTTTCTACGCGTTTTCGGGATGCCGTCTGGTTATTTTAAGCTAAAAAAGAAAAAAAAATCGAACTTCGCGTTTTTGAGAAAAAAGTTTGTTTCATTTTTGACAATTAAAAATCTCATTTTTCTCGAAAACGACGCAAAATATGAATAGCAGTTCATATCTCCAATAAAAAATTTTTCAGCAAAACGCTGATATAGTCGGTCTTACGGTCAATATT
>JBAGKK010492320.1:0-15644 GCA_037177015.1 Euceroptres primus
AAAAAAGAAACAAAATTTTGCAGACGTTTTCCAGGCGAGCATTTTCTCAGGTACACACCCGTACAGAAATTTTTGATTTAGCCCTTTGACGTAGAAGGCTAAACCAGACCTAGACCCGGTCATGTAAATTAAAAGTCTGGAATATGGAGCTGCATTATTCCATCCCTTAGATCGAGCCCAGCCCGAATTATCCCGATGATTTTCGCTTTCACATACATTTTCAAATTCCAAGGAGAAATGTTTAATTTATTTAGCAGCGTGTTATACCCAACGGTTTTAGTTAAACCGCAAATTGTCACTACAAATAATCGAAAAACAAAAATTAAAATTGTAAAGAATTTTAGAAAATTTTAAGAGATTGCTAAGAATTTGATCGGATTTCACCGTATTTTTAGCGATTTCTAAGAATTAATTTTTAGAATGTTACAACTGTAACAGATTTTAAGAACTTTGAAAGCTTTCCATAAACTTTGAAAGATTTGAAATATCTTTTACGTATTTCAAAAGATATCACTGAATAGTAGAGGATTTCACCGATCTCTAGAGGATTTCAGAGGGTTTTTAAACATTCTAAAGAATTTCATGATGTTTGGATAGATTCTAATGAATTTCAAGAGATTTCGAAAGATTCCGACAAATTTTAATGAATATGAATGACTTCCACGTATTTTAAACGATTTCAATGAATTTTAGAAAATATTTACTGATTTCAAAAGCTTCTATTACATTTAAAAAATTTTCAAGGATTTCACCGATTTTGAGAGGAGAAATTGTAAATGGTTTATTTCATTTTCGAAGAGCGTTTTTTGATGCATCGAACTAAAACCGTTCATCAAAAATGGCTGGCTAACGAAGTCTTGCTTTCTTTTTGTGCCTTAAAGAAGTGTGCTAAAGCACAATACAATCCCATAATTTTTTCGAAAGTCTTTGGTGAAGAAAAAAAAAGTTTTTAAGTTCTTAACAGTATTTTTCACAATTAAAACGAAAGTTATTTATCCAATCAAAAAACGCTTATTAGGAAATTGGTAGATCTTTTTAAAGCTAATCACTTTTTTGTAAGATTTTCTCATATCTCATGTTTTTTGGCGGGGAAATTGAATTTTTATTTTTTTTAACAAAATTTTTAAGATTAAAACGAAAAGTACTTATCCTATCAAAAAATAGTCAACAGAAAATTTGTATATTTATTTAAGGCCAATAATTTTTCCATGGAATATTTTTTCATATCTTACGTTTTTTGGCGGGAAAATTTGAATTTTCGATTTTTTTAAAAATTAAAAAAGTTTTTATGCCAATATTGTAGAGCTTTAAAAAAATGCTTTTCTTCTCTTGATTTTTTTTCATATCGTGCGTTGTTGGCTTAAAATCTTCATTTCCTTTTGGTTTTTTTGAATTTTGAAAATGCTATAAGTCTGATAATTTTCATTTTATCGAAAAATCTCATTAGAATAAATTGTTTTTCTTTCTGAGTACTATGAACATCCGTACATAGAATTTGTAAATTGCAAAAAAACGTGATTTCAAAAATTTTTAAAATGTTATAACTTTTTGAATTCTTATTCAAAATGGCTGGCTAACGAACTTGACCTTCATTTTAGGACAGTAAAAGAGTATACCAAAGACAAATCCAATCTGTCAATTCTTTCGAAAGTTATCGTGCTATCAAAAAAAATCTGCAGACAGACAGACATACAGCCAGACAGACACATTCGCGAAAACCATTTTTTCGGGTTCAGGGTGTCTCAAAACGTGGACATTTGACAAAAACGGGGAGGGTCAAATTTTCCACAAATTTTCCCATTTACCTTCTCTGATGAGAATGTAAAAAATTTAGTGCAAATAATTTGTTAGTCGTGGATTTCTGGATGCCTTAAATGTAACTGTGGTGGGCAGACTTTTAAGCTTCCCGCAAAAGTTCGATTTTCGATTTTTTGAAGTAATGTAAATGTTATATTTCTGGTAAACTGGATTTGATTAAAAACGTTACAAATGTAATTCGTAGAGTTTTTCGGCAACTACCAAGAACCGTGATTAAAATTTTTGGAACTTTGAAAAAGTGATGCTGACAAATTTTGAAAAAGTTCTTACTTTTTCAATTCTGAACAGAATTAAAAATGTCCTGAAGATAATTTCTCGAGCTTTTTAACAATAAAAGAGGGTTGATTAAAATTACTATTTCTTTAAAAACAGATTTTACAAATTTTGAAAAAACTCCAACTTTTCGAATTTCAGACAAATTGAAAAATGTTATTAAGATAACTTATAAAGCTTGTTTAAAGTTAACAAGAATCTTCACTAGAATTTCTATATTTTTTAAAAAACTGTATTTCAAAATTTTGAAAATTTTTAACTTTTTGAATTATAAACAAATTAAAAAATGTTATTTAAATAATTTATAGAACTCTCTGAGTAATATTAAAAACCAACATTAAACTTTTTTAATTTTTAAAAAAGATTTTTTCACAAACTTTGAAAATGCTATAACTTTCTGAATTTTTATCGAATATGGTTGGTTAATGAACTTAGTCTTCATTTTTTGGCCCTGAACAAGTGTACTAAAAGTCGATTCGATACGATAATTTTTTTCGAAATTTATTGTGGGTACGCGAAGAAAAAGTGGACAGACCAACAGACAGACACTTCCCCAAAAGCTGATTTTTGGATTCAGGGGGTCTCAAGCGCGGAAATTGGTCAAAACCGGGGGTGTCAAATTCCAGACGAAACCAATACACTTTTATGTGATGAGAATGTACAAAATCTGCCTTCAGGGGCACGGCAGCGGCCCCAGTTTGAAATTTACTGTTCAAAAAAGTGTACAGCCTTTAATTTTAATCGTATTTTGAAAGTTTTATTATTTAAATTGAAGTTTTGTTTGTTTATTATTTTCTATCATAAAGTGTAACAAAAAAGCCGTGATTTTGTAAAAAATATTTTTTTTGTTCCTACAAACGAATGTAATACAGCATAAATTATTTTAAAACGAAGCTGGAGTGCTCCTGGAACAAAAATAATTTTCATAATAATCGATTTGATTGTTATAAGCAAATTACGTAAATAAATTGACAGGTTGGAGTTTTACGGTAGAACAAATTTTTTCTGTTTTAAAAACATATACAAATCTTCTTAAATGTGATTTTAGAGTGCGAAAAGTTAGAAGTAATTACAAATTAATATTGTTATAAACGATTTTTATTTTTTTTAATAAATTTTTTATTTTATAAAAATTATATACTTTATTTTCATGTCATTTTCTTCATACTATCTTATAAATTGTAAATGATAATCAAGCTATGACGAAACATTGGTACATGCATTTTTATAATCAAATTTAATTAACAAAAGCAAAATTGTAGCTTTTTTTTGTTGAAATAAATTATTTTTTGCAACTAAACCACTTTAAAATACTTCAAGAATCATAGCCAACGACACATCGCTGTTAAAAATTAAACTGATCTATTTTTATAAACAATTATAACAAGCCCAGGAAAAAATACGTTTTTGGAAATTTGCGATAGAATCGTTAATATTAGATTATCTTACGGCCTCTGGCACGCTTTTCTCTAAAATTATTTGCTAAATTTAGTTGAATTTGCTAAATTTTATTAAATTTAACCCTCACAAGCCACTTTTATAGGGTCTCAAAAAAACCCTAGAAGTGTAAAAATGAGATATTGTGTATTTTAGGCGTTTAATTTGATTTTATTTTATTTTATTATGCTCACAGTCATATAACCATAACAGGCGAACAAGATTATATTTATGTTTGATACGTTATGTATTAATATTTAAAACTAAGAATAATTATAATAATAATAATTCCATTTCCTTCTTCCGATTACTATATATACTCACTTACGCCCTAAGTGACATTATGTATGAAGTAAGTTCTTTGGAGAAATCGGTTACCGAAATACGAAAAATATCAATTTCAGCCTCAGAATGTTTGCACATCAAATTGAGGTGATTGCACATGACGTATACGTGTGAATTAAAATCCTCTGGCCTATCGGGAAGCGGCAGGTAAAGCGGTTCCGTAGTACGAGTAAAGCGTGAAGGAGCCTTTTCACACAAACATAAATCCGCTTCTCCTCCAGCGTTAGCAAATTATAGTCATTGCACAACTATAAATAATCCTCCCCGTGTTGCGGAAAATTACCTGTTCTTCTAAAGACTAAATTTTTAAGAAATCTCTTTTGTACAGATTCGAGCTCAAATTAAAATTTGAGAAATTTAAATTAGATAAAAATCAAATTTAAAATCCTATCTAGATTCGAGCTCATTCTAATATTTTATAAACATCGGCCCCCAAACAATAAAGGCGTATTCCAGCCTTGAGCGAACAAACGCATTAAACAGTGTTTTTACATGTCGACTGTCCCGAAGAAAATTGTCTTAACAAAAATTTCCGATTACAGAGTGTATCAACTATATTCTACTTCGCTAGAGTGTCGTATCTCCATTTACTAATACACAGAGATACGACTCTCTAGCGAAGTAGAATATAGTTGATACACTCTGTAATCGGAAATTTTTGTTGTGTCGTATCTCCATTTACTAATACACAGAGATACGACTCTCTAGCGAAGTAGAATATAGTTGATACACTCTATTTTTGGAAATATTTGTTAAGACAGTTTTCTTCGGGACAGTCGATGTATTGTGGACTCAGACCTAAAGTTCTTAGAGGATCGAATAACGAATCCTAATGCTTTAATCTCATTGTTTTTGCAGTTTTTTCACAAATTGTTTTTAAACGAAAGATATGACTTTTTAAACATATTTTTATGTTTCAAAAATTGTTTAAACAATTTAATATTATTTATAACAATCTTTTCTTAGAATAAAGTTAATAAATTGCGCTTTTTTCTACATACTCTTCAACTTTTCTTCGATTCTTCAGCTATAAACAGTCAAATAATTAAGCATACACAAGAATCGTTGCCTAAATAATAAGAATACTTAATTCAGAAGAAATAATAAGGAATATTTTTTAAATAATAGTTATTGGTTGGTGTTTGTTTATTATTTGTTCATAACTAACGAGCCAAAGAAAAATTCGAAATTAAACAAAACCGCTAGTTTCTGGATTAATTCTTAAAAAAATATAATAGCAGACAATAATATACAGTTCGAAAAATGATAATGTTTTAAATGGTCAATCGGTTTCAGTCAATTACACAGACACACAAAGAAAAATAGTTTCACGTCCAAACTTTTCAATCGATTTCGACGATCTTTTTTTTTAAATTGAGGTATATAAAATTTTCAATAAAGTTGTTGAAGCACATTTTTGAAAATGTTATTTTAACTTTTTTTATATAACAATGAAAGTAGAAAATTTTTTTTATTATAAGGTGTCATGTTTCAGGAAATTATCCAATTTATTCGAATACATACTTCATTAGTGTAGAAACATTTTAGAAATGAAGTCCAACTGTGCTAGATATGTACAAAAAATTTCGAATTGTTATAAACAAATTAATGGACAAAAGTGATTTTCTGAGTATAAGCGATGTTTAAACACTTCTGACGTGTACTCTTGGAAGAAAATACATGTATAAAGATATTTACTTATGATTATTAAGTATTTGTACAGAAAAAGGCGACTTTAAAAACATGTATACTTATGATAAATGTTTTTAAGGGTCTTGGGTAGAATATACGCCGACATAACATTTTTAAAATTCCATAAATCAGTTATTATAAATTAATATCTTATAAATGTCATTGTGTCAATAGGGCTCTGATACAGAATCAACCAATCATCTGCTAGTTTTAGTATAGGTTAAGCAGTTAATTAGTGAAGCTGAAGTACCAACATAATTTCGTTTTCGTCACTCAGGAAACCTAGCCTCTGTAAAAGTTTCATTATTTTACAATAATATTACAAAAAACGACAGTTTTTTAAACATTTTTTTTCACAGAATTTAGTAAAAAATTATGTTGTTTACAGCGTATCAAGAAATATGGCACATACTGAAACTATTAGGGATCGTCCCTATTTTGCCAGAAAAACATTAAAATAGCAAGTAGATAATTTGCTCCTCATAGAGGAAGCATTAATTATTCTAATAAAATTATAAATCTTAATTTTTTCAATACTATAAATGATTCAAATTTCTTTAATCTTCAATAAAATGGGTCAATGAATATAGATTAATGGATTCGTTTAGAGTAAAGGTATATTTTATTTTCATGGTAGAACATCGAAAAGTTAAAATTGTAAAAATTATTTTAATAGAATAGTACATTTTTATTCTTTTCCATCTTATAAATGATAAAAATGATCTTAATTTTCAATAATGTGGATTGATTATTATGGGTCAATCGATTCCTGTCGATTCAAGGAATCTTTTCTTCTCATGCATTAACTGTGAATTATGATAATGAAAAAAGTTTTGATTATAAAAACCAATTTTTCAAGTATTACTAAAGTGCTACAAAAAAATCCAATGAATATTTTTTGAAATCCTCGTGTCTGATTTGAGATATTAATAGTAAAAATAAGCCATCCAAATTTCATCAATTTATTTGCACCCATTCTAAAGTTGTATTCACAAAAAAGTGTGACATCCACACACACACACACGCGCACACGCACATTAACACGCGCAATGTAAATGTCTAATACAATTTTCAGAACATTGTATTACACATTTATCAACTGACGAACGTTTAATTAAATGAATTTAAAAATTTTCGGAAGTGACCATTACAAAGCTTCCTTTATGAGGAAGCAAAATAAATTTTAAAAAAGATTTTTTTATATCTATAATAATTTGTAAGGAATATTTTCATAAAAATAAACCTTACGTATCGACATAAACGTGCAAAGTTGTCCGGTACCCGATTGGAATAAGAAAATCTGATTCGCAATTGTGGGTTCAAAGTGAAGTTAATTAACACCTATAAACCAGATTTTCAACAAAAAAGCTCTTAATTACTTGAATGACGAGAGCACCATTCCCTTTGAACTCCTGTTTTCCCACCTGCTTCTGGGAATTTATCTTTTACTGCACACACATTGGATTCTGCTTTTTCAGCATCTAATTTACCAGTAACGCGGATTTTTAAGAGAACAAAGCTGCAAATTGTCTTTAAAATCTCATATTCTAATTTATATCACAGTTATAATTTATTGAAAGCCCTCGTAGATTTTCTAATAGAAATAAAAATGATTTAATTTGACAGAAACTATTTTCACATATTCTGATATCTTTAAATAATGTATTATTGTTATTTAATTATGTAAATATATGAGAGTACTTAGACTATCATTAACATTGCCGTTAGTCAAAAAATCATTCCGAAAATGATAAAAATGGAAATTTTCATTATTTTCGAAGCAGCTGTTTGTTAGGCTTACAAATCTGATCTTTGGATTTTCAATTTTATCACTTGGATAATTTTTGAGAAATGGAATTTCTTCACATGTCGAACTCAAGGATAATAATAATTGATAACTTCTCTTTCTTCAGAATCTTCAACAATTTTATGGGAAGTTCTCGAGTCATTACGTTGGAGAATCCGCGAGTCCTGATTTTTACGATCGAACGCGATTTTACGAGACAGCAATAACGGGACGCCTAATAGATTGATAATGTCGCCCCGTCAATTTCCGTTTCCTTGTTGGACGTTTTATAGGAATTTTATCGACAAAAAAATATTTAGTTTCGCGACTTCTGTAAACTGCGATTGATTTTTCTATTCTTCATTGATACAAAAATAATACCATAAAAGTCTAAAGTTTATTTTAAAAGTAATAAAAGTGCACAATAACAGAAATTCACTTTATCATAATAGTTAATTTAGCATCAAACGGAAAAATATGTTTATTTGATAAATAATTATTCCAGAGATTTAAATCACTATTATAGTATTGTGATAACAGCTCTAATCTTTTAATCTGAATTTTATATAAAAATTTCATAGATAGCTTCACCACATTTTGAATTGAGCATTACACTGCTATACGAGCAAAATCCGCTTAAGGACTTACATCATTTGGTTCAGGTTTCGGCGAAAGTTTAATATGGATTTACCTTCATACATATGTATATTAGGGCATCCCAAAAAAATATTTGTAGAAGCTTCTGTCTAATGAAAAACAATTGCGGAATTTTTTCTAATTTCTTGTTCCAGGGTCATCAAAGAACCTCCAAAATGAAAGTCGTGGTTTTTCTTCAAATACACTAATTTAATGTGGTTTTATTTTATCAAAATTAAGTATTAAGGGTTCTTAAATTGCAATCATAGTTTAAAGTAACTTGAAGGCTTTCAGGTTTCAAAAAAATGGTTAAAGGGATTACAGTCAGTCCCCTATTCCTATTTTTTCCCCTTTTACACTTTTCTTCTCTATTATTCTCAAATTCCCTTAAAATTCATTTTTTAAGAGTTTTTTCCTTTTGCCTTTTTCTTATTTGAAGTTCCGAATAATTTTCCAAGAATTATGAGAAATAGAAAATTCTAGAATCTTTTAGAATTTAAAAGTTTATGGAAGATTTTTTAAGAATCAGGAAGTTTCTGGAAGATTCTAAAACACTTTTAAAAATCTAAATTGTAGAGGATTTTTTGAGATTTCAAAAGGTTTAATGAATCTACAAGTTTGTGAAAAATTAAAAATATTCTAGAAGTTACCAAAAGTTTGTTGAAAATTCCAGAAGTCATGAAGGATTTTAGAAAATTCAAAAGAATTCCAAAGATTCTGAAAGTTTAAAAATTTGAGTGTTTTATTTGATTCTAGACAGGAAGATAAAATTTTTTAGGCTTTTTAAGATTCTGGAGAATTTTTAAAAGAAAAAAATACTCCTCCCCTTTTTAAAAAATTCCCTTTTTCAAAAATAAATCCCTCCTTTTCCATAAAATTGAACTAATGAACCACTGCACAGTGGTCTGGATTAGGAATTTATTATTCATAATCTACCACAGGCTACAATTCTGAAACAATTTCGATAAGCTTTTTTAAGAAATGCTTAGCATTAAATACTTCAGACTGTTTTCTGACCGAACTTTTTAATTTCATCAATTGTACTTTATTATTTAAACAAAAAGAGCGGGGCAAAAAGCCATTTCAACAATATAATTTTTTATCTCTGAAAAAATTGCGTAAATGAATTTGTTGTTAATCATGTTTAACGGAAATAGACTTAGAGAACGTAAAAACATTATAAAATATTTTGTTTCATTTTTATAAACAATTTATTTGGCCAAATAATCCAATGTATTATTTTGTTGTAGGAGATAATTATTTTGTACTAAAATCTTTGTAATTTATTATTAGAATGGTAATCAGTAACGAAAACTGGTCATAAATTTGAAATTCGTAAACAATTAATAAAGTTATAAACAATTGTTTAATCTATTACAGCCCGTGGTTAGGCCAATGGACATGCCAGAAAAGTCAATATTGGGATTTAATCAAAAGATAATTTTTTATGGAAAAAATCTGATTTTCCAATTATTTAAACAAAAATTGTTTTTTTTAAAATACGCAATTTGATCAAAAGTTAATTTTTTATGAAAGAAATTTGATTTTCCTATTATTTTAACAAATTGTTTAAATATGTAAGTTAAGGAAAAACTGACTGCGCCATTCGATTCTGCGGAAAAAATTACATAAATTTCATGTGTTAGATATTTTTCTCCTTTACCCAAATTGTGTAATATAAAAAAAAAACCTGAAGCGGATGTCTTTTAATTGTTTATTTAAACAACATAACAAATTGGGTGGAGAAAAGATAATCCAACAGATAAACTTTATATAATTTTTTTCCGTAGAATCGAATGTTGCAATCAGTTTTTCCATACCTCACATATTTAAACCAATTGTTTAAACAATTGAAAGAAAAAAAATTTTTTTAAAATTATCTTTTGATCAAATTCTCTCATCCCAATATCAACTTTTCTGGTATATCCATTGGTCCATCCATGGGCCTGAATAGATTAAAAAATCGTTCATAACTTTATTAATTGTTTACAAATTTTCAATTTATGCCCATTTTTCGTTTCTGATTAACAATCTGATTACAATTTTGATAATAAATTATAGCGATTTTAGTACAAAATAATTTTTTTCTAGAACGAAGTGATACATTGGAGTATTTGTTCAAACAAATTGATTATGTCAATTAAATAAAATGTATAAAATTTGTACGTTCAAGTCTATCTTCATTAATTCTGATCAACAAGTTTATTTAAGTAATTTATTCGGAGAGAAAAATATGGTTGAAATGGTCTTTTTTCACGTATTTTTTGTTTAAATAATAAAGACCAAAAAATGAAATTAAAAAAATCCGGCCTGAAGACGTTATGAAGCATTTAATACTGAGCATTTCTAAAAAAAAAAGAACATCAAAATCGGTCAAGAAGTGAATAATGCCTGTAGTGAGTTATGAAAAGTAAATTCCTAATCCATATCACTGTGATCCCTGTGGTTAACAAAATAAAAACACGGAAAAAAATATTTGGTTAAATCAATCAAATCTTGGCTGGTTCAACTATAGAATTTGGTTATTATAACCAAATTTTTCCTGGAGTCAACCAAAAGTTTTAGTTGATTTAAGGGGTTACCCCTACTTGTGAAGCCAGAAATGACTCCTTTTGGATTTGAATTTGAAAAAACGGGTGAAAATTTTTGTATATCAGTTTCTTTGTTCAATAAAGTAATATTTAGAGACTATTTCGCACAATTTTCATGTAAATATAATCAATTATTAACAAATTATAATCGATTCCGACGAATGCCGTTTTGAAAAACATATTTTGCTGTGAGCACTCCTACTTAGAACTGGATCATCTGAAACCAAAAATTGAAAATAATTTAATTAATATATTAGTTTATCTAAACTTTAATCGAATCATTTGAACAAACTTAATTTGGGACAAAATGGCGGACGTTGACAGCGAAGTGCGTGATTTTGAAAATCGGTTACTTTATTCATTTGGGACAAAATGGCGCACGATGAAAGTGAAGCATGTGATTTTGAAATTGGGTCACTATACTTTCAACCTCCGCCCTTTTGTCCCAAATTAGTTTTTTCTCAAATGATTCGATTAAAGACTAGATAAACTAATATATTAACTAATTTATTTTCGATTTCTGATTTCAGATGATCCGGTTCTAGGGCATAGACTATAGCTTAATAATTAATTATTTTCTCATGAAAATTGCACGAAATAGTCTTTAAATATTACTTTATTAAACAAAGAAACTGATATAAAAAAATATGCACACGTTTTTTCAAATAAAAATCCAAAAGAAATCGCTTTTGTCTTGCCTTACAAGAAGGGGTAACTCTTTAACCAAAAGTAAATAATTTGGTATATTCAACCGAAGATTTGGTTCAATCAAGAAAACATTTGGTCGACACAATAAAAATATGGTTCCCTTAACCCACAAATTTGTTTAAATCAACTAAACCGTTCGGTCCAATCAACAAAATTTTCTTCTGAGTGAAGATATAAACATTTCCAATTGAAACTTTGAAATAGAAATTAATGTTTTCAAACTTTAATTTCCAGTTTTCTCATATCTGCAATTGAATAATCCCTTCATTTGTACAAGCAGCCTTTTTACTCACTCGGTTAGAAAGTTTCCTCGTGTAATTTAGAAGCGTGGCGTAATCAGAGAAAATAATGATAACATACGAGACGAGTCAGTGGCCACGTAGTGTCCAGGGAAATATTCGTCGCAGATTCGGCAATTCATTGCAGTGCCGGGGTGGACCGTATTTCCATAATTTACAGGCCAGCCGAGGATACTCGCGTCCGAACAACAATGAGAGATAGGATGGGCTTCGTAATTCGTGCATTGTGAGCAGATGCTTTGTGTCGCCGTTCAAGTCGTAGCCCTTTATAACACCTACAATTCCCCGATTTGGGAACGCGAAAATGTTGTCATTTCAACGCAAACCTATTTCTGCCCATTGGCGAATCAGTTTGGCCTGGTTTTATATCTTCCAAATCTGCCGTTCCCTGAATAGTAAGCGATGCATTTTTGTTTCGCTGTTTCCCCAACCTGAGTTTCGTGAGTAGCCCGAGGGCCATGAAACGTTTCCATTTTCACTGTAAGCGAAACTTTTGTAGGGTAATTGGGGCAGGTGAATGCCTTTTCGAAATGAATTGTTTCCGTAAAAAAATGTTACAAGTTGTTTTCAACAGTATTTGTTACTTTTCAAAATAGTGGTTTTGGGAAACAGCGGTTTGAGGGATGAATAACTTATACATTATAGAGTGCATTTTTCCAAAAGGGAAGTAACACAGAAAATCCCTGGGTATCATTTTAATCTGCATCAGCGGTTTGAGGGATGAATAACTTATACATTATAGAGTGCATTTTTCCAAAAGGGAAGTAACACAGAAAATCCCTGGGTATCATTTTAATCTGCATCAGAAGGAGAAAGAGAAAGACAAATACTGACAATAGGCAGTAATGACAATAGAATAATGAGCCAATTCAGATCAAAATAATATTCCTGTAGGTTAAAATAATGTTTCACGATTTACTGTGTAATTAATTTCCAATCTTCGGTTTACAATAATTTTAAGGGTATTTGATACATAATGACGTCACGAATTACCGACCGTTTTTTTATTTACATTCGGCGGGTGCATTACGAAAAAATGCAGACATAATGCTGAAATTTTGGGAAATAATAAAGATTATATTTAGGCATTGATGTCTAGTGCGTTTCAGTTTTCATGTTGAAAAAAAAAATTCAAAAATAATTTTTTTAAAAATAAGAACTGAAAAGCATCAGGCATCGATCGATCCCTTGATATATTCCTTATTATTTCCTCAAATTTCAGCATTATATTTGCATTTTTCTCTTAGTAAACCAGCTGAAATTATTTCTCAAGTGTACCCAACCCAAAAAATGAAGTTCTCTGATCGGGCTCAAATTTACAAAAAGTTTAGTGTGATTGGATGGCCCTGCCAAAAAAAAGATTGATCAGTTTGGTTAAAAACTCGCCAAAGTAGAGGGGGTAAAATTTTTGTACTTTGCGCAAACAGTCTCTATTATATATATATTTTTTTATGCATCGCATATAAAAAATTTTGACCCCAACGTTTCCGATAGATTTTTTTCCATTCTTTTGAATGAAATAAAAAAATTTTTTTAATTCAAAATTTAGCCATCATTTTTGAAAAACAAAACTATTTTTTAATTTTTTTAAGTTCGACCCTTTTTTCTTTTTTTTGAACTAAAAATTAAGCTTGAGATACTTATTTTCAGATCCTTTAATAACAAAATGTCGTTTTTTGTTGTTTTCGAAAAATTGAATTTTAAGTAACCTGGTAAAAAAAATTTTCCTATACACGAAAAAAATTAGAAAACTTTTTGCACGTACAATTTTTGATAACAAACAATATTGTAAAAGTGGAAATTAAAAAAGAATTTTGTTGATTTTAAAATTTTTTGAAAATTTTGAAAAATTAAATTTTTTGAATTTGAGTAATTGCGCATTTTAATGTGCGATTCACATGTAATGTACATAATATAATAAGTATAAATGTTATTTGTACATAAAAAATGCGCAATTAACCAAATTCAAAAAATTTCATTTTTAATAATTTTCAAAAAATTCTAAAGTCAACAAAATTTTTTTTGAATTTCCGTTTTTACAATATTGTTTGTTATAATAAACTGTACATGCAAAAGATTTTCTGATTTTTTTTTGTATCGAAAATTCTTTAAAAATTTACCAGGTTATTTAAAATTCAATTTTTCGAAAACAACAAAAAACAACATTTTGCTATTCAAGGATCTAAAAGTAAGTATCTCAAGCCTTATTTTTAGTTTAAAAAAAAAGAAAAAAACGGGTCGAACTTAAAAAAAATCAAAAATATTTTTGATTTTCAAAAATGATGGCTAAATTTTGAATTAAAAAAAATTTTTTTTTAAAAATCTATCAAATACTTTGGAGTCAAAATTTTTATATGCCATGCATTAAAAGATATTTACATATATCCGAAACAGGCGCTCTTTGCGCAAAGTACCAAAATATCACCCCTTCTACCTCGGTGAGTTTTTAACCAAACTGATTAATCTTTTTTTTACATTGCCAATAGGACTAAACTTTTTTTAAATTTGAGACCGATAGGAGAACTTCATTTTTTGGGTTGGGTACTCTTGAGAAATAATGCCCCATAGATAAAAAATCGGTCGGTAATTCGTGACATCATTATGTATCACATACTCTTAATTTACTGAAGGATTTATTTAGTTTATTAAAGGATATTTATTTTAATAAACACTCAACTTTTATATCAAAAGAATTTCATTTTATTTGAAAGAACTACAGTCCATTTTTTTTATTGAAATACTTTTTAATGGAAGACCTAAATTCTATTTTGAAGTAACTACATTTCATTCCAGAATTTGTTGTTTAATTAAGAATCAATACATAGTAAAGGGTTCAATTATTTGATGCGTCTAAATTTTAAAAACGAACTAGAAAAGAAAATTGAGTGTAAAAAGATTAGGTAATTGCAATTCCAAATTTTTTGTCATTAGTGAAGAGTACAAAAATGACTCCAATAATAAATTACATGTTTAATTACACGTTTTTGGTTCTGAAATGAAAATGAATGAAAATCTGTTAGATTTACTGAAAATTCTGTAAGATTTTTCGAAAATATCCGTAAGAACAATAGGATTTAATATCCTTTCAAAAGGTAAAAGTTTGTAAATACAACAGATTTCTACATGTTTTGAATATGTTCTTCAGATAGGTATTTAAATGTTCACTTTTGAGAAACTATTGAAAGTGGAGAGGGAAAGAGTTTTAGGCTGGAAAGAAATGAATTAAGGGACGCACATCACCACTGTTTACAAAAGTTATTCAACCTCCAGATAAATCTACAGGGTGCCGCTTTGGAGCGTCGTTCACCTTGCGTAAAAAAGCACTTTCTTGCTTTCTTCAGCTTAGAAAGTGCAAAAGGCGGAGTTGGAACATCCAAGAAATAACCGAGCGTTAAGAGTGCTTCGTGCGCAATATGCACATAAGTCCTCTTTGAATTGCATCTTCAAAGTCGAACTAGCTTACATAGTGATCGAGCAGAATCGTGAGAAAGCAACTTTAACTGCCTCGCAAACCAATTGTACCTTAATTGACACTTGGGCTAAAAATATTAGAGCAAGTTACTACTTTAGGCACTGCATTTATTTTAAATATAATATATTCATACTAACGCTTCCACACTTCAGCAGTAAGTTCAAGAGGTGTATTATTTCCTGGAACATAAAGCACAAACACAAAAAAAGATAACTTTTTGGTTTTAATTTTGTTAGCTTTTCTGAATTTTGAGTTAAATGACGAATTTCCTGTTCACAACAATTTATAACCTCGCGGACAAAAACGAAGGCTAAAGTTTACCTCGATTCTGGAGTAAAAATTATATTCAACAAAAATTAACTTCACAGGATAAATTTTTCCCAAATATCAATTAAATTTTCTTCTCTTTTTTCATGGCAGCACAAGTATTTTTAAAAATGTGAAGTTGACTAAATAAAAATTTATTCCTCTAAAAAATTATCTGCAACAAATTTTATCCTTAATTTTTTCTGTGCTGCAATTCTTAACGGATTAAGAAGTTTTTTTTACATTCTCATTAGAGAAGGTATTATTTATATATATATATA
>JBAGKK010492331.1:0-15642 GCA_037177015.1 Euceroptres primus
CTAATATTCTGACTATTCTTGTCCACAGTGTTTCGGAAATATGCTATTTTACAAAAACTAAAAATAAATTTTTTTTTTACAATGTTTTCAGAAAAATAAAAATTCCCAATGATGTATTTCCTATAAACTGTATAAGATAAAAAATTATTCTTTTTTTAGTTTTACGGGGAGTTTAATGCACTTCAATTTTTGTTAAGGTGAATTTGAAGTGGCATGCTCTGAAGTGAAGAAATATTTGAAAAACTGATACAAAATGAAATGTTTCACACTTTTTTCAAAATTTTAATGGGTCCCGGATACCCAAAGATGTTTAACGGTTAGATATTTTTTTTCGATGCCAAACTACAGAGATTAAGCTATAAAGGCACTGCTTTGGAGTTATTTTTACAAAAATATACATAATAACCTGAAAATAAAAAATAGAAATTAAGTTTACTCAACAATCCCTCCAGCGATATTTTTCTTTTTGGCCTCAAAACAATCGTGAGGCATATGATTTCAGAAGAAAAAGGATAGGTGCAAGGTCTCTTGGGTTGAACTCAATCCAGGCCCATCGTGCTTTCTCATTGGCTATACTTCGTAGATTACGAACAAAATTAATATTAGCCATTTTTTCAAAACTTTGAGAATGGCGATTTTTTAAAACTAATCTTGGCCCCGCGAAAGTTCAGAATATTGATCGATCTATTTCAAGTTTAACATGGGTTGTACAGGACCCAAGAATAAACTTTTCAGTATAACTGTTTTTGATTTCTGAAGTTTTTTTTGTACAAGCTAATTATAATTAAATGATAAGTACTTGATTTCTTTACACTGTTAAAAGAGGCGGAATTGTTGGACAAATATAGGGTCAGAATGAAATTGATTAGACTCCAGCGAATTTAAATCAATTTCATTCTGACCCTATAGTTGTCCAACAACTCGGCTTTTTAACAGTGTATCTTTTAGTTTTTTTGTAATTCATTATAAAAATATTAGTAAAGTCCTGTAGAAACTTTTAGGGATGATGTAGGCAATGTTTTGCTGAAATTTATACATTTTCGAAACAATGTTTCGGCAACATTGCACTGAAATATTATTAAAAATTTAGAGACAATATATTCACAACATTTCGCGGACACTTTGTAGACACATACGTCAAGCCCGATTCAATATTCTTTGGCAATATTGCTAAAATATTTCAGAAAAATATTTTCCTGGTGGGACATTTTCATGTTTCCCGAACGTTGCTGCAATATTCATTTGGAATGTTGCTAATGTTTTGATTCAATATTCCAGTAATGTATTTGCTACATTGCGTATTATGTGGGTAAGTAATGAAGGAATTAAAGCTTGCTCTCTCATCTAATTTGAACGATAAAGGACAATCTAAAAAATTATTTAAAAATGATATATTCATGTCATCGACCACTCGAGTAGTAATTTGCATCAAATCAACTTTTATCATTCAAATGATTTTATTTTATTCAATTAAAATTAATTGAATCTTTAATTGATTTCATTAATTTAAGATTAATCTTGCTGCTTTTATGGATTTGTTTACATCCATTTTTAAAATAATTATGTGGCGATTATTCTCTTCGATTCTCTCTCTTTTCTTCTGTTCCGGTTGATCAACTCGTTTTAAGTGATCCTTTTAAATTTATCTGAATCGTTGGGGACACTTTAATTTGAGATCTGAGAAAATATATGATTTCAGAAAAATATCGTGCCCCTGAGAAGCTATTTAGATATCAAAAAGTTAGAAATTTATATTATTGTTGTATTTCAAAACTGGATAAATAGAATTGATGCAATTCAATGAATTGGGAATTATGAATAAAAATTAATAATTCTATTCAATATTCAAAAAATTATTTTGATAGAAAATACTTTCTTTTAACCAGGAAAAAACACAGACTTTTTTTCAAAATTTGTTCAATTTTCCTGCTTTGATATTTCCTTCCTGATTCAATCAAGGAAGATTGAAAAGGAATAATTACTTTTATATTTTTTTTGTTATAAATTCCATGAAGTGTCACTGGCTCATCAACTTGTCCTCGTTTTGACCTGATTTGATTAATACGCAGCTTTCATAGGAAATATCCGCTGTTGTCTACATAGGCTTGTGAAAAATCCTTTTTTACACCGACTGACCTAGCATTCCTCGTGACAATGATCTCGTCTGATTTATCATTTTTCTCAAAATCTCAGAGGTTCTTGACTTTAGGATCAATATGAGAATCGCAATTGCTAAGCATTAATAACTTTAGAATCAATTTTTTCAGGAAGTACATTATTGTAATTGTATTATCAAGCAAATATTTTGCAACGTGTGTAAATAATGATTTATCATTTATTTTCTCAACTAGTTTTTCGTGAATAATAATAATTTTTTGGAAATAAGCCATAGATCGACATTTTTTATTACTGTCAACTTTTTTAAAAGGAACTTTTAAAAAATTTTCAATTAAAAAGATTTTAGTATTTTTCGAATACGACTCAAATGAATTTCATGTGATTCAAATACAAAAATCAGAACATATGTATTGCAATTCAAAATAATATATTGACGGAAGAAATTTTTTTCCTTAAATTGAAGAATTCCTTGATTTAAATTTTGAACGTTTAAGTGTCAAAAGAAATTAAACTGTCAACAGATTATTTGCGTTTGATAAAATTTTCTTCAATTCGTTTCTCAAATTCTTGAAAGATAGATGATTTCTTATACTACAGAGATGATTTACTACTACATTGATGAATTCATGCAAATTTTTTCTGTTTCTTTGTTAAGGCGAGAGTCAAATTAATATGTTTAATATTTTTATGCTTACACAAAGTTTTAAAAATTCATTGGAGTAATTTTTCAAAATCTATGCCAGCATGAAAGCAGAAAAAGTATCCTATCTCGTGCAATAAAAAAAATAACTAAAATAAAAGATAAAACATCATTTTGTGATTTATTCCTTTCTCTGAGCTTGTTCACTAACTCTTCTTAAACTTCATTAAATTCTAGAAGTTTGGAAAATTTGTTTTCAATTTTGGTTGATTTTTTTTCATTGGCTTCAAAGTTTATTAAAATTTTAATTGAGTAAAAAATAATAATTAACAAGGGGAAAAATATTGTATATTAAATTTAAAAATTGAGAATAAGATCATTCTGCATTAGTAAATTGCACAAGAGTTCATAGAAGACGCGCGACGATTTATTAATTCATAAAAATTCTTGTATGTCATACGTCAAACTTTTTGCTTGATATATTGCAAGGTCAACGCATTCAATTTTTCACGAATCATATTTTGCGTGTGATTTGTTAGTTTAAATAGGTACTAAATACTGCGATGAGTAATCAAATTGTAATTTTTTAAATCTTCAATACTGCGACTGATATTTGGTATTTAGAAATAGGATTTACTCTTTATTTTTTAAATTCGACTTCTTTGAAGTATAATCTGGAGAGAAACTAAAATGTCCAATTTTATGATATTCTAAAGCCTTGTTATTGGAATGGTTTTTTCGAATTAAAATTTTTTCAAAGTTTCCGCTTTGAACGTTGTAGCTTTTAAAACTTTCAACTCTAATTGATTTTAATTTTTAATCTTCATTTTGGAGGCTTATAAATTATTTCCTGAAGCCTATGTTTATCTGAAGTAATTATTTTGCTATTTTTTTCCCCTGTCAGAAGGATTCTTAAAAATGTGAGATTTTTCAACCTCATATGAACTTTAAAACTTTATTGAAATTCATCTTGTTGATTTTTAAAACTTTATATTCATGGATGAATTTTGCCTGAAACTGAAAAGAAATTGATTTTTTTGGAAAAGGTTATAGTTATCAGAACAGAGTGGAGAGAGAATTTTAGATCTAGATTCGATTTTAGTGTATTTAAAAGTAGAACATCCAATTCTTTTTCAGTGAAGCAAAAACGTTTGTGACAGATAATATTTATCTTGAATCTAGAAATTTCTGATTTAACTTTGTCATTCACCTCTCAGTGAACTATAAAGTTTACCTAAAAAGAACCACACTAAATCCAAAAATATCGAAACGTTACAAACAATATAAAACACTACATAAATATGTTTATGTAGTTGTAATGTAGTTTTCAATTGTTTGTAACGTTTTGATCCAACTTCGGATCAAAAATGATACTTCTGGATTTAGTGTGACTTCATTCATTAGCCAATGATCTTGATGGTCAAGGTTCTTCCGCAAACATAATGATTGTTCTGATAAATAGATATTTTGCTATGTAATAGTTCAGAAAAACATTGATATTGGTACTTTTGTTGTGCTCTTATCAATACAAGGTCCGAAAGAAGGATCACTGAACTTTATAGTGTTAAAGGGAAGTTAGAAATAATGATTAATTTTTTAATTTGAAAATTCATCTAATTCTTATTTAGAATTTAATTGAATTGAAAATTACCCAACTTTGAAGGCTTTCAAAAAGAAATTCAAAAGAAGCTAAATTTCTGATTTTTCTTTCCACGGAATAAACGTGAGTTAATTATCCAAAATTAATTTTTAAATCCATTTACATTTTTAGGATTTATCAAGAGAAATTAGAAATGGATTCTTTAAATCAAGCTCAATTTCCATTTCAAATTTGCTTCCTGGTGAAATTAAACTTAAAAATTATTGATCGATTTCGAATTGGCATTCTAATTAGCTTATGGATTAGAATGTTATGTGAAAGGCGGCCAAGAGTCTGCAAAGCTTGAAGAAGTTTTCACTCGGGGAATCTCGTTTATTGAATATTTAAGATAATTCCTTATCAAATGATTGTCCCCGTAATTTTCCACTTGTTCCACTCAATGTCGTCGCTTTTCTCTCGACTCGTTCTTAATTTGATGCTGTGTAAGCATTTGTTGTACTTTGTTTATTATCTTTCTTCTATTTACCTCGTCTGTTTTTGTTTTTCGTTTACACCAAGATAATTTATTTAATTTTTCATTATTTCTAAAATCTTCAAAAAGAAGTTTTAAAATTATATTTATTTAATTAATTATATATTGTCTCGAGAATTTAGAATATCAACGATATCAAATTTTAAGTGGAATTAGATTTGAAAAGAGAATCCTAATCTGAGAATAGGTGTATAATTTCCATTCAGGAAATTCATTTTTTTGTTTTGTTTTTTTTCCTGAAATTTTTGCGGTCTTCAAATTGTTTCTCCAAATGATGGCGAACATGGAATTCTGCGAATATTGGCTTAGTTTCGTATAATATTATATAAATGTATTAATAGAATTAATTCTCTATTAGTGTAGCATCTTGGATATTGATAAATGTTGATCGATTTCCTTAAATGCTTCCAGGTGGATTCAAAAGCGATATCATCCTGTGGTGTAAGCTGTTATTACCTGGAGCTGCAAAGAGGATTTACAATTTGCAAAGCAAGCAGCTAATTAAGCTATTTTCAAGATTGCTCAAACAGGACGAAAACTCAATGCTGGAGCATTTGGAACAGGGAGACGTCGCCGAAACTATAGCAGAATTTTTTGAAACCGGAACCGCTCTTCGACCCAATCTTAAAAGTGTTATTACTATACAAGAGGTGAACATTTCAAAAATTTTCATATTAATTTCTTTAGGGACTGGCAGTTTCGAAATTAGAATGTTTTCTAATTTAAATAGTAAAAAGTAAAAATTTGAATATTTTGAACTCTCAGATTGGATATATTAAGAATATAATAATTTCTTTATTTTAAAAGAAAATAAAAATTTATCGAAAAATTTCAGTATTCATTGTGAAAACAAAGTAGAAAATGAAAATTATAATGAAGAACGTGATAAGTTTTTATATCTTTACATGATTGCAGATTGTAGATATAATGTTTGTTTTTATTTGCATTGGAAATATTTTCCATCTGTGCAAATCTATGACTGCATTTGTTAATTTATTTGCTAATTTACGACTGCATTCTGCGAATTTCTGATTTCTGAAGTGATGAGATCATTGATTTGGTTTGCACAATTTCTGGAATTTCTTTGAAAACCATAACATTCAATAATTTGTGTTAATTCGCTAACGTTTTGAGAAAAATGCTTCAAACGAGTGTGCATTGAATAATAATTATCGTTTGAGTAAACAAACTATTACTCAGAAATGCTGATTATAAATACAAAACGCGTCGCATGAAAATTTTTTCCAACTCCTAGAAACAAAATTTTTCAAATTTAGTTTCTTCAAAATTGAAGAGGATAAAAATGTAGTTTTTTTGAAAGTTAATAAAATTAATTTGAAAACGTTCAACTTAACAGTATAAAAATAAAATTAATATTAAGACAGAAAAGAATTCATGTGCCTCAAATTAAAAATCGTTTTGTACTTTAAAGGCTTCAATTAAAAATCCAATGGACCATCAGTTTTCATGAATTTTTATTTGACAATCAAATTAGTCTAACAGTTCAATTTCAAGATATTGATTCATTGTCACGTGGAATCGTTGTGTCCGGGTTCGAGGGCTTGTTGTTATTTGTAGGAAACGAGGTTTTTGACCGTAGTGCCCTCAACTCGTAGAATATCTCTTCCCTTCGGAATTTCTTTTTCGGGATTGGCACACAATTCTTTTAGTAGTTTCGTTTATCTTAACGTCTTTTATAATTCATATTGCCCTTTTCCAGTACCTAATTAATTTTTTTTTTAAATTTTCAGTTTCAATATTGGAAGTTAAATTCATTTTATTAAGCCAGATCATCCATCTTCCATTAGTATCAGCTTTGAAATTCAAGATAAATTATACTCTTTATAGCAGACAATTTATTAACGCTTATATGTGTAGGTTGAAACAAATTATTTATGTTTCATTCTGAAACTCTCATTGTTGACAAAACTGCAAGAGTAAAAGTACTTTTTATTGATATTGGAATAGGTCAAAATTATTATTATTTAAAATTAAACTTAGAATAAAGAATTTTGAGAAGCTGAAAATAATATCTAAAATAAGAGCAAATTAATTTTTTAAATTTTATCAGGTTTGAAACTAAAATTGCGTTTTTTTCAATTTTCAACAGGTGGACAAATTTTTAGAAAAACTGTCTACATTGACGAAGGAGAATGACCAAATTAACCATTTTAAATCCATCATTGATAGGTGAGATTAATTCATTAAAATACGACTAAAGCAAGAACGTCGATTGAATTTAATTACAAGTTGAATTATCAATGCAATTTTTATCATATTTTCAATTTTATTTATAGGTGCACAGGAAACGACTTAAAAATGATCATCAGACTAATTAAACACGACCTGAGGATCAACACGGGACCCAAGCATATGTAAGTCTTTTTTTTAAGTTGAAAAATAAATTTAGTAAATTATTACTCGTTTCATAATTAAGACTGATAGTAGAATACATATGTTGCCTTTAAATTAAATTTATATTTTGCTTTTTGACTGAAAAATTCTTCGCTCGCTAAAAGAACTTTTTTTTTGTTGAAAAAAATTTCTTTTGTTTGCTTATAGACTTGAGGCAATTGATAAAGACGCCTACACGGCTTTTCAAGTGTCAAATGACCTGGAGGCTGTTATTCTGCGTTTCGTGGGTAATTCTCCATCTTTAAGCTCGACTGCGACTGCAACTTCGGATTCTAAAAGAAATTCAGGGGGAAAGAAAGTGGCTCTCTCATTAATGACACCAATACTTCCAATGCTGGTGAGTTTATTAAGCTGTCAATGAATTTGAATTTAAAATATAAATTACAAATTTTTTATAATTTAAAAAATTTACAATTTTGAGACACTTTTTAATATTCATTCTTTTCTTTTTCAAAAACTTATATGTTTTTAATCGATTAAAGCATGACTGAATTATTATATTGGCAGAGTCCAGAGAATCGATACATTTTTCTTTATCGTCTGCTATAAAATTTATAGTCTAAGCAGGAGTGCGTTGAATAGCAGATATTAAATTAACTTCGGGAACATAATGCGCAAACATGAATCTGCGTCATCAAGTTAAAGTATGAGGTTTTTATATCTCGGCGAGTCGTAAGTTTTAATCGCAATCACATCAGACGAGAAGACGAATCAAGTGTTTAATTGATACATTTTTCATTTTAGCCATTCCAATTATTTTAGAGGCAATAACATTTTTACTCGAAATTGTTTTGAAACCGTATTTAGAATCTGTTGATACATATCGGATTTAAATCAAAATCTTTGTTAAAAATAAAAGTAGAACATTACTAATTATTGTATAAAACAGATATCTTCAGGCTTTTCCTTATTAATTTTAATAATTATTATTTTAAGACTTGCGACTAAAGTAAACAATTTCTATTTATAAAAAATAATTTTCTAGTAATTTATATATATATATATATATATATATATATAAAGGTCCAGTATCATTTGATATTAATAAACTTATAGATTTACTAATCTACTAAAGTTTACTTATTTTTTAAATAGGCAGAAGCTTGCAAGTCCGTGGGAATGGCAATGAAGAAATGTCCTGATGGAATGTTATCAGAAGTCAAATATGATGGCGAAAGGGTTCAGATTCATAAAAAAGGGAACGAGTTTCGATATTTCAGTCGATCATTGAAACCTGTCATGCAGCATAAGGTACGAAAATTAATTTTCTAAAAAATCTAGCTTGTACCAGGGAAAATTTTTCAAAGTGTCTGTTTATCCTTCGAATTCTTCTAATCGGCGTCTACAGATTCTGGACTCACGCCTGGAAAGATTTGACCCTTAATATTTTGAGACATTGTTTGACAAAATTAGGGAAATTCCGTCAATTTATTCTCTCCAAACAGGCGCTTATTTTCGATAAAATTATCATAACCAATTTTACGTGCTTCTATTTTTTTAGGAGCAGAATCCTTAATTAAATGTAAAAATTGAAATGCACGCACTGATTTTTATAATTTATATGAAAAACTGGATGTAGGAAAGTAGCAAATTTATTAATTTAATAATCTTTTAAAAGAGGGTTTTTGTGAGTTTTGATGTCTTTCTGATATTTTATTAATCAGACAAAATTGTGAATTGAAATTCATTTTAAATCTTCTGTTTATAATTTAGTTAGATCGCCATGACCTGCTTTTTAATAAAGATGCTTCAGACTTTTTGCGCTTCAGTTTTGCTTTCTTTCTCTGCGACAATTAATTCTTTTCTCCAGGCAGAAACTATGAAGCAATCTCGTTTGATATTAAAAATGAAAAAATGTATTTGAAAGATCTATCCTTTAAAAAAATAAGATAATGGAATAATTTGGTTTTTTAAAACCAGTAACATTATTTCAGAATTGAAAGAGAATAAAATTTACTTATGATATATTGATATAATGAAGGATGATTCAACTATAAAATTATTTGATGGCAGAATATAACAGATTTAATCGCAGTATTTAATATCAGAACATTAAAATCGTACGTCATTTGAATTTTAATTACCAAAATTGTTTAATTTATATATTTCTTTAAACTCTTCCAAGTTAAAAAAGAATTAAATACAATTTGTTTAAAATCTGCTTACAGGTGAATCTTTTAAAAGACTACATTCCTCAGGCTTTTCCAAACGCAAACGATTTAATCCTGGATGCGGAAATTTTGATGATAGATACTAAAACGGGTCAACCTCTACCATTCGGTACTTTAGGAATTCATAAGGTGAAGTTATAAAATTATTATCTTAAATTATTTAAAGAAAAACAATTAATAACAATATGTAAGAATAAGAAAATATTTTTCTCACAGAAAGCCGAGTTCAAAAATGCAAACGTTTGTCTCTTCGTTTTCGACTGTATCTACTTAAATGGCGAGATTCTTCTAAACAAGTAAGAATGATGTTTATAGATTTCAACCGAGAGGTTGCATTCAATTTCAATGATGTCGAAAAAAGATTTTACACTTTTCAGCATGATATTTATCTTTAAATAAATTTTTTTTTTTGGATTTTCAGAACGATGAAAGAGAGGCGTACAATCCTCGAGAAAAACCTCACTGAAATTCCGAATCATATTAAACTTTCTGAAGTTAAAGAAATAAACGTAAGGATCCAATTTTCATTCATGTTAATTTTGAATAAATTAATCAAATAAATCAATAAAATTATTTACTTTTACTACAATTTCAAATCATTTGAGGCAGTAGAGATTAAAAAGAGGGAAAGAAAAGTTTCTTAGAACTATTTTCTTAAGGTATATTGTGCAGTAAATGTTTTTATATGTAAATTTTTATTTATTATGTTTCATTAGGTTCAATAAAAAGAAGTTGTTTCAGGAACCAGAAGAATTAGCAGAGATGATAGTTAAAGTTCTGAAGATGGGTCTTGAGGGTTTGGTATTAAAAAATGTGAACGTGAGTTTTTGTGAAAGTTTAAAATCTCCTTTGATATCAAATTATTATCCTTTGATAAATTTTCTATCCTGGAAATCCTTTCAGGGCAAATATGAACCAGGAAAAAGGCACTGGTTGAAGGTAAAGAAGGATTATTTGTGTGAAGGTGCAATGGCTGACACTGCGGATCTCGTAGTTCTCGGGGCTTGGTATGGCACTGGAAATCTTGGTATGGCATTTGAAATCCTAATCAATCGGAAAAAAGCGAAAAATGTATGACTAGTTTAAGAAACGATTTAAATTAGAAAGATAAGAAAACAGGTACCAGGATTTTTAGTTTTTGAACTTGATTTTTATTTTTTCATGGGGTTTGCAGGTGGTATGATGTCTGTATTTCTCATGGGATGTTACGATACCGACAGAAATATTTGGCTTACTGTGACTAAGGTAAAAGAAAATCGATTCAAATTGATCAATATCTTATTTATAGGAATTTCCAATTTCAGTTTCCAATTTTATTGCAAAAATTATGCTCTTTCTAATTTTGTAATTTACAATATGAATATTTTGAAGCAATGGTCTATTTGAATTGCTACTCTAATTGACATTCTTTTAAAATTAATTGAATTTATTTAGTTATTTTATTGAAATCGTTAAGAATCAGATTTTAATACAAAAAGGTTCATACTGGTCACGATGATGCTACCTTGGAAAAACTTCAGGACGAGCTTGACATGGTAAAGATTGGAAAAGACCCCAATCTCGTTCCTAAGTGGATGCGGGCAAATAAGCCAATGATACCCGATTTCGTAGCAAAAGATCCAAAGGTACAAAAACAATTTAATGAGCCAAATCACAACTTATACACATTAGCATTAACTATAATTTGTTTAGCGATATAAGCAATAAATAGTATCCACCTTGAGGTCAAGTTTCCTTTTATTTTCTTTCATTTTCAAGATCTAAATTCCTCCACTAAATTGCGTCAAATGCCTCAAACTTTTTTTTTTCAGAATCAGCCAGTTTGGGAAATAACAGGTGCAGAATTTACGAATCAAGGTGTGCATACTGCTGACGGTATTAGCATTAGATTTCCTCGAGTGACTCGAATTCGAAGCGATAAAAATTGGAAAACTGCGACGACTTTAAATGAGCTTAGAGATCTTTTCAAGAAAAGTTCCGAATCGACAGACTTCTCTCTTCTTCTCAGTTCGACTAGTAGCAAGTAAGTCTTTTAATTTATATTTTTCCTTAAAAATGATCCTTAAAAAATATTTACCAATTTTCTATTTTATTTGATTTTTTAGGGATGTTAAAGAACCTAGAGACAAAAAAGCAAAAGTGACAAAGGATTACAAGGATGAAAAATCTGTTTCAAAGATCAGTAAACGGAAAAAGAAAGAGACTGCGACTCTGGATACTTTTATGAAAAAAGAACCAAAGGATGAATCGGATTCATCGGAAGAAAAACTAAAGAAACGAATAAAGACTGAAGAAGTCAAGCAAAACATGAATACAATAATCGTAAAAGACGTTTCTTTTATTGGCACCAGCGACGAGGAGGAAGTCTTGCAGGACGTAAAAGTAAAACAAGAATTGAACACCGTCAGATCAGATCCAGACGATTCCACAAGGGAAAAATCGAAAAAGAACGATAAACGTAAAACAGTTCAACACAAGTACAAAATAGAATCGAAAATAAAAGATGAAGAACCTAGGGTCAAAATTGAACAGAGCAGAAAAAATTCCGACGAAAATCGAGCGAAATTCTATTCGTTTCAAGGAAACGATGTACGTAATTTTTTTTCACAATAGATTGAAGATTTGCTTTTAAACACTATATATTTTATTATTTATTTTCTTTTCTTATTGTTTTTTTTTGTTTTTGTATTTTTATTCCTACAATTAATTTGTGTTTCCTGTTTTTTATGCAGTATATGCAGTTTTTATATGCAGTTTTTTTGTAGTATATTGAATATAGTGAAAAGGGAATTCCTCTGAATTGGATTGAAGGTAGAAAACCTCCAGAAGGTCTGCCGGCAGATGCAAAACCACTATCTCAGCTTGATGAGTCGGAATTGGTAAGATTATTATGGATATTTTTTTTCCTCAAAGCTAGAGATATTGAAACAGTAATTACTTTTAAGAATATTATGTAAAGTCATTAATTAACGTCTTCAAATTTACTAATTACTTCAATTCACAGCTCTTTGATAAAAGGTTATGCTCCTGGCTCGTGTCGGTCGATATCGAGTGACCTCAACAAAAATTGCGTCTCATGTGTTTAAATTGATAATATATTATCTTTGAAATTATTTCAGAATTCTAAATGTGTACTGCGGAATATTCGTGTTACTTTCGCCACAGATTGTAAGAGAAGAGAGAGAAGAAAGCTCTATCGGACGCTTAAAACGTATCCTTTGATGTTGTTACTGATTAGACAAGATGTTTACAGTTTTACATTCAAGGAGGAAAGTTTATTTTTTTATTTTTATAGAGTTTTTACAGCTTCAGGCAGATTTTATCATTTAAATCGGGAAGATTTAATAAACAAATGCATTTTTGAGCCAGAAGTTAAACATTAAACTTCTAATAGAAAACATATTTTTATGCTCTTGTAAATTTTTTAAGTTTAAAAAAATTAATGAAAAATTAAACCACTAATAGAAAAAATCTTTTTCTGCTCTTCATGAATTGTTTTTTGTTCTAAAGATGTTTTTTTAGATTATGAGATCTGAAGCTTAATGCATCCGGGTAAAAGGAAATAAGTTTATCCTTCCGTAGATATCTTTTATCCTCCCTGTTGGAAAAACATGAAGTTATATCCAAAAACTAGTCCTCACGCTCTTCGTAAACATGAAAATGTGAAAGACCAACATGACGTTGAATATAAGAAAATATTGTAACAGAAAGTCGGGGTAGTCAAGTTGTCGCAATCAATTCCAATTAAAACTTAGTATTTTATTTTATTTATTTTGCTTCTTTTTTATCTATTTTATTTGTTTGAATTCCTTAAAGGCTTTAATTGTACTTATTTTGTTTACTTTAGTTTTTATTCTTATTTAAATCTGCTTAAGAAACAGGAAACAGAACTAATCTGGGTTTCATAAATTTAATATCAAAATTCTTAATTCTATCTCTGATTAAATTCTGTCGCATTGCAGATTTTAGATTTATTATTTTTGCAAAGGTGCGAATTACAAACGGATGATCAATGATTTGTGGTAAACTGCATATCGAATACTGTAAGGTATTGGTTTTACCTTTGTGCAATTCGATATTCAAACAGAGATCTATTAGGTTTATATGGCTTAATCAACAAGAGGCCACAAAAAGACATAGTTCATTTAACAGATTTAGAGTTTTCAATATTAAACCAGTAATACTGATTATCAAAGCAATTTCTGCTTGAAATTCATAATGGCGCCGTTAATAAATAAAGAACTCGTTTCACAGCTTAAAGCCGTATTATGTTGAATCATTAATTAATAAAAGTTAAAGAACAGAGTAATAATTGTTTTTAAATAATTTAAACAAATCTTTTAATACTAAGCTCTTTTGCTAAATAAGTGAGTATTAAACAATTGATTTAATTATGAATAATAGTATTTAATAATAATATAATAATAATATTTTTAAAATATTTTTAAAATAAAGCTTGACATTATTTCTGTCAAATTAGTTTTTTTTTCAGATACTTTTCCCTTTTAAAGTGCGCTAATGACCCTGCTAAGCAGTAGTAATTATAACTCAGCACTTGTAAGTAGTTTTCTTGGAAAGAAGAAGCTAAAAAGTAAAAAAGGTAACACTCGAGGGAAAAGTATGTCGTCTTCGACTCTATTTCTTATGAATACAAAACGTCTTATTGGACAAATTACATCCCCGAGGGCGATTTTTACACACGACCTGGCGACTTTCTAACGATCCATTTTCTAAACTAGAAAAACTCTGGAGATGACTCTTAAGATTTTTGTTGTTTTTTTTTTTTTTTTCTTGATTCTGGTGAGAGCAAAAATGAAGTCTGAATTTTTTCCTTAATCATTTCTGAAAATTTAGTCTTGGTGCGACCATTCTTGATGATGAGGATGTATCCAGAACGACCCACATGATTCATAGTAGTGGGAAAGTTCCGGCCACGATTCTTCAGGTCAGTAGGAAAAAAAAACAGAGTTGTAAAAAAGAATGTCTTAAATCTTGTTAAAATGACTACTTCAGTGGAAATAAATGGCTCCAGCTTAAAGCCACTTCGCTTCGAAAATGGGAGCAGAATGTTTTATTTTGATTTAAATGGTGGTTTATTTTATTGTCGATTTATGACGACCCTGAAGTTTCCTATATATATATGGATTCGGAACTTTCTGCAATTGTTATAATAAACTAATCGTCCGATCGAAAAACCAAAAACACCTTTGGATTCTTCTCCAAAATATCTAGATGCATCTTTTTTTAAAAACAATTTTTCAAACAGTGACATTATTTCTAAACATTCTGCAATTGTTAGAAATAAGCTAGGCGTCCAATCAAAAAGCGGAAAACACCTTTGGATTCGCTTTAGAAATATTTAAGCGAACTTTTTTTTTAAACAATTAAACAACTTAGATATTTTCAAAGCAAATCAAAAGGTGTTCTCAGTTTTTTTACTGGACGCTTAGTTTGTTTATCATGTTTTTCAAAGTTAGAAATTATAAACAAATGGATTAATTGTTTAAAAAATTGTATAAAAAATGGCGCATCTAGATATTTTGGAGAAGAATCCAAAGGTGTTTTTGGTTTTTTGATCGAACGATTAGTTTGTTTATAAAAATTGCAGAATGTTTAAAAATAATGTCATTGTTTAAAAAAATGTTTAAATAAAAAATAAAATAAGCACACCTAGATATTTCGGAGACGAATCTGGGGGTGTTTTTGGTTTTTCGATCGGATGCTTAGTTTGTTTATAACAATTGCAGAAAGTTCCGAATCCATATATGTAGCCAAACCAATGTACGCCTATGTTGAATGACGTACAAAAATTTTTAACAACATTGTTTAAAAAAAAGAGATCTCTCAGATATTTCTAAAGCGAATCCAAAGGTGTTTTTCGTTTTTTTATAGGACGCATAGTTTATTTATAACAATTGCAGAATGTTTAAAAATAATGTCATTGTTTAAAAAATTGTTTAAAATAAAAAAGACGCGTCTAGATATTTTGGAGAAGAATCCAACGGTGTTTTTGATTTTTCGATCGGACGATTAGTTTGTTTATAACAATTGCAGAATGTTTAAAAATAATGTAATTGTTTAAAAAATGGTTTTTTATTATTATTTATCGGCATTTGGAACTCGAAAGTTCATTGCCTCATCTACCCGAGACCGCCACGCGTTTCTA
>JBAGKK010492342.1:0-15641 GCA_037177015.1 Euceroptres primus
ATTCTATTGTCACAATCTTTTGTTTTTCGAGTTCTCATTTTGCTGCAGATTAAAATGATACCTTGGGATTTTCTGTGGTAGTGCCATTTCATCCTGGGGTCATTTAAATTCGCATATATTCCAGCCAGTGAAAATGTTCATAATTTTAAGCAATTATGAACATCAAGTGCGAACAGCGGAAATGAATTCAGGAGGCAACGTTCCAGAGTTCTAAAGTTTAATACTGAAATGCCTCCGGTCATTAATTTGAAATGGGTTGCACTTTTTGTAGTAAATTGCTCTTTCAATTCTGCACTTCTAGGTTTTAGATATCTTCTTATTTTCTTCATCAATCTTTTATTATTTTATTGTCTCTTTATTTTTTAAATTTGTTAATTTACAAATTCTGAGTATCATTTAATATCTTCTATTCTGGTACTTAATTTTTGCCTTTCCTGCTATTTATTTCTTAGATTCAGTCAGACAGGTTTTAAGCATTTCATTTTACTTCAACAATTATCAAATCAGCAGCCATGAAAAATGGAATCTTGTTAATCCAGTCGTTTTTCCAACTCCTGAATGTACCATGAGTGGCCTTGGCAATGTCACACATTCAGGTGACAACATGTGTTGCCAGAGTAAATATTATTATTTACAGTGCTGAGCCAGCTCTAATCCTAAACACTCAACGATTCTTGTTTTATCTCATTCAGATCCCGTCATTCAATTGAAATGCAACTCCCCTCCAGAAAATTTTTATTGGAAACCAATAATCTTTATTTTTCATTTCAAATAAAAAATTTCAATGCCTTGGGCAATTAACAATTTATCCTGAATTTATTTTATTCAAATTTATCAAATTCGAATTTTATTAGAAATTTTTTATTAAATTTCTTTATCTTAACTGTTTCTGGATTCAACTTGGAACCGTCATGAATTATTTAACTCAAAAATTAAAGTTTCTTAAAATTTACAGAGAAGCTTAAATCAAGATAACTTCATTTAATCCCTAATTAAGTATTTAACTTTTAACCTCGCTTTTATAACCGCAGTTGACTAATGAGTTGGCGCAATTTCAGACACAAGTGTTGTTTAAAATTTAAACCGCGTCCGGATCCGAAACGATGCTAATTAACTGGAACGGAAGCGAACGTCTTCTGCAGAGGCTTCTGTCCTTTTCTTTAGTCGATAATGTGTTAAACAAGGGTTGAGATGCTATAGCAACCGAGTCAAACAAGACGACAGAGAATGAAACTGCTAATCGTATTTTAAATACGTTGAATATTAATAAGCAGTATTCATTTTTAAGTCATTAAACTCATTTAAATCATTCCCCTCGATTCAGAATTTGAATAATGAATTATTCAGGCTTCATAGCACAAAATTCTCTCAAAAAAAGGGGAAAGTTTTTTCACAATTAATTACACAATTTCAAATTGAAAGCAATCTAAAAGATCAAAGCAAGGTAGAATCATTCAAAAACTGGAGAGTATAAATTTTGAAGAGTTTGAAATTAAAAAATGTTTGAAATGAGTTTGAAATTAAAAAATGTTTGAAATGAGTTTGAAATAAAAAAATGTTTGAAATGAGTTTGAAATTAAAAAATGTTTGAAATGAGTTTGAAATTAAATTGAATGTTATATAAAAATTGTTTAGTTTTAAATTAAAATCGTTCAAAATAGTACAATTCAAATTAAAAGTGCTTAAAATTAAACAATTTTTAATTGAAAACGTTCAAATTTCAACAGTGTCGAATTGAAAACATTCAAAATTAAACAGTTTTGAATTCAAAGCGTTCCAAACACAGTAAATCCCAGGTATACTTTTTATATGAAGTTGGATAAAAACGTTGCAAACAATTTACAACTACAATTATCCGGCGTCGAAAAATTTTTATCCGCCTCCCGTTAAAAATTATCCGACGACGGATAACTGCAGTTTTCAATTGTTTGCAACGTTTTTATCCAACTTCAGATAAAAAAATATATCTGGGATTTACTGTGAATAGAATTATAATGTCGTTGAACTTTTCAACTTTGATGAAATTCTATGCATTAAAAGTTCAATTTTATTTAATCCTTAACGCTAGAAGTTTAAAATATATTAATTTGACATAAATACAAATAAAAAATGTTCAGTTTAGAATGCTTAACAGTGAAATTTTGTAAGTATAATGGTCTAAAAATAAAAATTCTTTACCTTTTTGGTCTTCGATTTTCTAAAATTTCTCCGAATTTCTAAATTAAAAAATGAGTAGCATTTAAGATGATACATTTATCATCTTAAATGCTACTAATTTTTTAATTTAGAAATTATCATCGTTTTGCATTGAAATTATCATCGTTTTGCATTGAAATTATCAAATCTTGAACTCGTCCACATTTGAAATTGTCCATATTTTTTTCTTAATTGTTGTATTTTGAAGGCAACTTAAAATATTGAAATCTTAAAAATTGCTTAAAAAAATCTAAAAATATTGAATCTTATTGGGTTTTATTAATTCAGTCCGCATTTAAGAGGAAAAAACGAGAAGAAAAGAGAAGGGAAAGTTTCTTAAAAAGAGGGGTAAAAAGGGGAAATCTTTTTTAAAAAGAGGGGAATAGGGGAAATACTGTGAAGCCTGATTCTGTTAATTAAATCACTCAAGCGTAATAGAAATAAAAAAACCTATTAGTTCCTTTCAAAAATAAATTTGAATTTACTTAATCATTGAAATGATATCTTTACTCTATAGTTTTAGTTCTAAAAGTTTCTAAATTTCAAAGTAAATTTTTAAAGGCTTCCAAACTTCAACTTCCTCCGGAATTAAATTTCGAATCCTAGTTATTGGAAATTGAGAATTTATTCTTTGGATTCGAATTGAAAATGCTTTAAAGTTGAATTCCCCTCTAGGTTGGAAGTTTTCCGATTCATTCCAATTTTAAATTCCATTTAACAATCTGAAACTTGCAATTTTGCATTTCGACTTTTATGATATCGTTTCTTGCTCCTAAATCTTGGGGAATTGGGTTGATATAAAATACGATCCGAGAAAGTTCTTTTGATCTGCGATGCGTGGGTCACATCATATGCTAAAGTGGTGGAATAATCACCGGAACAGAAGAAAATACCACCTTTGTGAATATCGAGAAAGAGTTTCCAAATGTAAATTGAATTAGTTGAATCGTTTTTGATGGAGGCAAAATTTTCTTCACATTTTATTCGAAACTCCACCCTGAAATCAATATTAGAGATTTCAGGGAAAGCAAGTCCTGGTCGTTATGTCCCGAAGGTATCTGAAAAATGATGAAGTCTAGACTTCAACCGAGGGTCGTAATTTACGTACGACATGCTACAAGCTCGACATTTTATTACATTTCACCACACAGACCAGGAAAAATATTTTTTCAGGAAGAAAAAAATTTTATGGAATAACCAATTTTTTAAAGAGCAAGTTACTTTGCTTACTTTGCATTCAAGCAAAGTCTCCATTTTTTTCAAATTAGGGGACTTTGTTCTCAAAAATAGGGAACTTTTGAAGGAATATATGTGTAAGATTATATAAAAAAACAAAATTATAAATTATAGAAAATTCCGTGATAATACTCTAGCAGATGCAGGAAGAATTTGTATGTTGTCGAGGATTTCTAAAGATTCTTAAGAATTTTAGAACCGTCTAGAGAATTTTAAAAAGTTCTGTAAATTGTTTAAGAAATCGAGCAATTTCCTTGCTAAAGTGAAAAAAAAATATTTTACCTTTTTTAAGTAGAAAAATATCTTTAAAAAATTGTCAAATTTTTAATGCAGATATAGTTTTAAAGGCATTTGAAATTGAAAGATTTTCAATCTCCTCAAGTTGCTACACTTGATTAAATTTTAATTTAAAAACATCTTAAATGCAAACTTGGAAATAAAAGAAAATTAAGGAAAATATTCTTCATGATGAACAATAGGAAGAAATTTAAACTTTATTTTTAATTTAAGCTTACTTTTAATTGGAATTCTATTTTAAATGCGAGAATTTTGGCTTAAAAGCTTCATTAAATTTAATTAGAATATTTTTATCAAAAAGCAAGGCACATTTTTAATTGCGAAAAATGGATCGAGTTCTGGATTTGAAAACTGCTGAATGTAAAAATCGGATGATGTGATATTGAATGGTTGTTTTCTCCCATGCAAGAAAGCTTTTGAGAGAAATTTTAACGTGCTTCCTAAAAAATAAAATGAAAGCTCCAATAAAAAAGAGTAAAAATTCGACACAAAAGTGAGCATCGTTAATTCGCAGAATTCAATTTCACGATGCATCGATCCGTTGACTAAAATGCTCCCCAAAAACTAACCACTACACTATTTTTATTGTCAAGCGAATCAAAGCACGATAGCAATCATCCCGGTTCACATAAAATCAAATCATAAATGTTTATCGCAAACATTTTTAAGTGAATTGCATCCTTCAAACAATTATCCTCTTTGAATAGCTCTCTTCATTTAAATGCACATCATATTATCAGCCTTCATAATTTAAATTGCAAATATTCAATTTCGATATTCTGATGGATTGAAAAATCGTTAATTTAATCTCTGAATAAGAAATGGAGAAAAGTGAACTTCATTCAACAATCTCAATTTATAAGGGGGGGAAAAAAGGAAGATGAATGAATAAAGCAATTATTGTTTGCGAAGTTTCTGAAGAAACGACGAATTTAAATTGTGGGAACAAAAATGTATCATCATAAAAGAATCTTATACTTGACAATAAAATGAATGTAAAAATCTTTCAATTTTTTAACATTTCCGAAAATCGACCTTTTCAACCCCGAAAGTTACAGTTGTTTTAAAGATCCGAAAAAAATAATTTAAAGTTACATCCCCTATTTTTTGGTTATTTGGCGAAGAAAGATTTGCCTAATTATTTGAAATTTTGGATGATAGGGGAATAGCGTTAAAAATTCAAGATTTGCTATAATTTTTGAAAGAATTGCATAATCTTGTGACAGAGGTGAAGTAAACGAATTGTGTGAACAGCACAAAGTCCAAATATTTCATTTTTTACGTAAATACCGAGGAGTTAACCACAACTGAATTCAGGTGTACATCTGTTTCTGAATTCTTTTGAATTCTTTGAACTTTTTTGAATTCCTTTGATTTCTGTTGAATTCCTTTGATTTCTGTTGAATTCCTTTGATTTCTGTTGAATTCCTTTGATTTCTGTTGAATTCCTTTGAATTCTGTTGAATACTTTGCAATTCTGTTAAATTTCATTGAAATCTATCAACTTCAACATGAATTCTTTTGAATTTATCTTCAATACAGATCAATTTATCTCAAGTTGAATGAATTCCATCAAATTCATTACGCTTGAATTTACTTGAACTCCTTAGAATTTTTTTAAATTCACTTGAATTCTTTTCATTTTCTTTGAATCCCGTTGAAATCTGTTTAATTCACCTTGAATTAGTTTAAATTCTTTGAATTTTTTGAATTATCTTTCATTCTTTTCTATTTTCTTGAATTATTTTGAGATCCTTGAATTTACAAGAGATCCTTGAACTCTTTTAAATTGCCTTTAATTATTTTGAATTTATATTTCTCTGAACCTTTTTGTGTCAGAAATATAAAAAAACAAAGACATTAATTTGCAATAAAGAGACTAGTAGATAAAGGAACCAGAAAACCTTCAATATTAAGCTCCAGACTTTGTTACTGTTCAAGAAATAAAAAACTTCGAAAAAGAATGGTTCTTAGTTGTCCAAAAAATTATTTTGACTTTACCTTGAATTCAGATAAATTTATCTCGAATTTAGTTTGATTGAAATAACTTGAACTCTTCTTAATTCTTTTAAATTCACTTGAAATCTTTTCAATTCTTTGAGTTCTTTAATTCAGGTGTACAGAAAAATTGCTAGTGGCCAACTCCTCGACAAATGCATTTCGTCAAAAGTCACCCCTTAAGATACTATAGTGTAACTTTAAAGTAATCTTTTCTGCATTGTGTGAAAGTGTGATTAAATTTTTTAAATATGATTTACACTTTATCTTAGGTCTTCGTTTTGTTCGGATAAATAATTTAGATTGCAACTCTAATGTCAAGATTTTACAATTCTTTTAAAAATATATTGCATATTTAAAGTTTGGAGCTCTAGTTTTAAGGGTTCAAATATTGGATCTAAATTTCTGTTTTTAAATCTTTAAAAATCACGCAAACCTTTCTGCACCAAATAGAACGAAATGAGGAGGTAAGACTTCAAAAAACAGAAATATTTTTTGGAGTACTCTTAATACTTTTACTCCAGTTTACGATATGTATATCAGAATGATATGCCTTAATGCGAACCATCTTGAACGTAATGAGTAAATTTACTTCGTGACTCCGTTACGCAATCACGTCGTTGGAGCTTTGAATGCGTCTGAAATATTTGACGAAGCATGCAAAGCGGCATTCCGGCACGAAATTCGCTGATGCCATGTTTGCCGGCTCTGTGAACACGCGTACCTATGCACTTTCATAAAAACCATAAATATCACTCCCTTATCTATAATGTTCTAAAACAGAACTTCAAAAACTAGTAAAAAATAAAAAGTAATACACGAGATAAGGTATATTTATCAGAGCCAAGCAAGAATATCCCCGAATTATCTTAATTTTTACCCGACTGCCGCATTCAAAGGAGGGTTATGTTTTTGGACGCTAGGCAGGGGAAGGTGGGGTAAGTCGAGATACCATGATATCAATGCTTAACACTGCTCCTATCTATTTGCGGCTTGATAAAAGTTGAAGCTGATGTGAAATAAGGCAGTTAAAAATTTGTCACGTCTTTGTGCAAATGTTATTTTTTTGTAAAAAAAAGTTTTAAAAATTTCACAAATTCGTTTAGAGTTTTTGAGTGGCTTTGTAGTTCCGAATGCAAACTTGTGAACAAGTAGGCTACGTTAAAGATTACTTAATTAGACTTAATTTAAGACATTGAAAAAGTGTCTAATGTGTTTCAGACTTTAATAACGCCATTTTTTCTGAAAGTGCCACAGTAAATCCTAAGGTATAATTTCGATCTCTGGTTGGATCAATTAAAGCTGCAGCGCTTTAATCCCTCGGTTCTTAAAAAAATCCACATTCAATCAATGTCAACTTGACACGAACCAACGCACAGTGGGAAAAAAATGACTTTTTTGGTTCAAAATAACATACAGCCCACAAATATTGACCGATTTGGACGTAAAACCTTTGAAAAAAAAGCTGATAAAATTTTCCAGAGAGCTGTCAAGTCTGATTTTTTATTTATTTTTTCAATTTTTTATAAATAAACAAATATGACGAAAAACATAGCCATTTTTTCTATTTGACGTTCCCAGTGCTCGTCAATAATAGGAAAATTGTTGCAATCGCCTACGTTTCATAGAGTAACATTAGATAAAGATATTCCATCAGGATATAGTAAACAATACATTTTTTATAAAAAAATTATTTGTTGAAAGTGTTTTTTCTATAATTTAAGTTTTTTTACGTTAATTTAAAGTTTAAGTTTAATTTACGTTTATTTAAGTTATATTGCAAGAAATTTGGATGAAAACAATATTATAATGGAGAAAATTTCTTTCAAGATTATTCTTGTTAATTATAATAAACAAACAAACAAATTCTTTTTTTTCGATGTCAGTTCTTTTAATCATGAACTTCATGATAATTTAAGCAAAATTCATAATTAATTAATAAATTTTATGATTTTAAAAAAAAATGCATTATTCGGGCATTTGTCGTTGGAAAAATTCGTTTTTTTTTCAATGTCAGTCCTTTTAATTGGGAAGTCCATAGTAATTTCATCAACCCTCAAACTTAGTTGATAAATTGTATGTATTTGTATTGTATGAAGTTGATATAAATTTAATAAACAAATAACCATGAATGTTGAAATTATCATGGAGTTCTCAATTGAAAGGACTGACATTGAAAAAAAAACAAATTTTTTCGTGGACAAATGCCCAAGTAATGCATTTGTTTCTTAAACTTGTTTTAAAAAATCATACAATTTATCAACTAAGTATAAGGGTTCATGAAATTACCATGGACTTCACACTTAATAGCACTGCATTTGAAAAAAAAACCGAATTTTTCTGTCGACAAATGCCCGAATAAAGCATTTTTTATTAAATTTGTTTGAAAAAATAAAATGAATCAACTAATTATGAATTTTGTTGAAATTATCATGAAGTTCCCAACTAAAAGGGCTGACATAGAAAAAAACCAATTTTTTCGTCGACAGATGCCCGAATAATGCATTTGTTTATTTTTGTTTTAAAAAAACAAAATTTATCAACTAATTATGAATGTTGCTGAAATTATCATGAAGTTCCCAATTAAAAGGACTGACATTGAAAAAAACGAATTGAACCTTGGACAAATGCCTGAATAATACGTTTGTTTATTAAATTTGTTTTAAAAAATCATAAAATTTATCAACAAATTATGAGTTTTTCTGAAATTATCATGAAGTCCCGAATTAAAAGAACTGACATCGAAAAAAACTAATTTTTCTGTCGACAAATGCCTGGATAATGCATTTGTTTATTAAATTTGTTTATAATATTAACAAGAATAATCTTAAGAGAAATTTTCTTCATTATAATATTGTTTCCATCCAAATTTCTTGCAATATAACTTAAAAAAACGTAAAATTATTGAAAGTTATAGAAAACACACTTCCAACAAGTAATTTGTTTTCCTGTTATTGACGAACACCGGGAACGTCAAATAGAAAAGACGGCCATTTTTTTCGTCATATTTCCTTATCTGTAAAAAAATTGAAAAACTAAATCAAAAATCAGGCTCGAAAACTCTCTCGAAAATTTTATCAGCTTTTTTTTTAAATTTTTTACGTCAAAATCGGTCAATATTTGTAGACTGTACGTTATTTTGAACCAAAAGAGTTATTTTTCCCCATTGTGCAACTTGAAGTTGTGCATTGAAGGCTTTTTTGATCTCACATTAATCTCAAAATAATTGGCAACACTTTTTTAATACCTTATAATTTACTGTGTGTACATTTGGGGCAAGTCGGGGTACCAAATAGGGGGCAAGATGGGGTGTGTTTAAATTGTTTCTGTATTTAAAGACACTGAAATTGTAAATTTATAAAGTACCTTTGAATTTTTCTCCAATAAATTAAATTTTTAAAACATCCTTTGTATTTTTTCGTTTGAAAAAATAACAAATTTTGAATTTTGTCCATTTTTGTAGTATGTGTATGAAATTTTTTTCTCTTTTCTATGTTCCTTACATTAAATCAAGATTAGAACATTTAATCCAGTCCACTAATTTTATTGCGTAATGCTTTTTTCAAACTTTTTGGATTGGCTAAAGTAGAAACCCCAACTCGCCCTATCTGCAGACAAGTCGGGTTACTTCGCTATTTTCGAAAAAAACCAGGGATAACTTTTTTCCTAATTATTTATTTAAAATCAGATTTATCACACAACTACTAAACTAAATGCTATATTTTCTGCCCCACCTTCCCCTATGTATGTATCTATGTCTGATTCTTTATCCCCACGTAAAATCTAAACGATTTGATGGATTTTCATAAATGAGGTGCCAAAAGATTCGTCATGATATCTTGAATGCCGCTGGGTACATGAAGTCACGTAAAATCCAATATGGCGAAATTTTTTTTCAAAATTTAAGAAATTTTAACGTCATGTCGACGTAAAATCTAAATGGCTTAATGGATTTTGACGAATGACGAGTGAAAAGATTCATCATAATCCCGTGAGTGATACTGGGTACATAACATCACGTGGAAATCAAATCAATATGGCAAGAATTTTTTTTTAATTAAAAAAATTTTAACGTTATTCCGAAGTAAAACCTAAAAAGCTTGATAGATTTTGAAGAATGAGATATCAAAATATTCGTCATGATTTTCTGAGTGACATTGGGTGCATGACGTCACGTAAAAATCAATATGTCGGAAATTTTTTTAAATTAAAAAAAAAATGTTAACTTTATTTCGACGTAGAATGTAAACGGCATGATGAGTTTTGATGAATGAAAAGATTCGTCAGGATTTCGTAACACTGCACTGAGAAAAATAGTGAAAAAGAGGGGGAATTAATATCTGGATATTGAACTACGGGACAGCTATCTAAGATATTATGGTGAAATATCTAGATATTATGATTTAATATATAAGATATTATATTATAATATTTAAATATTACACCCTAATATCTTAGATAGCTGTCCCATAGTTCAATATCCAGATATTAACTTCCCCTCCTTTTCACTATCCATTTTTGACGTAATGTACCAGTAGATACATGACGTCAACTGCTAATCGTAGCAGGTGTAGATCTATTCTTTTCCAAAAGAGAAAAATTATTTCATCGCCTGCTGCGATAATCAGTTGCGATATCAGTTCACTCGTACTATTATTTGTAAGTCAGTAGTAATTCAAAATTGGTGAGCTGATGTCATGTGTTGTACATAGTTAAATCAGTAGTGACTCAAATTGGTGTGCAATCTTTATTCTAGCTTCCATTTTATAGTCATTCTTAATTTACCTTTTTGTGCAATTGGATTTTTTTATTTGATTTTTAAAATATTTTTTTATTCAAGAGTTTTCTTATATTTCATTTACGCAATCGGGTTTTTGTTTTTCTTATTATACAAAGAAAATGAATATTTACTCGAAAAGTGACAACTGTTTATTTATGAGCAGTAAAACCAGCCACTTCTGGTAATTTTATCACTGACTGATAAAGGACCAAACTTGAAAAAGTAGTCTCGAGATAAAAAGTAGAGAGTATCATTTGTATGCATGAAACTGAGGAAGTTACGAGATGTTTTATGCTGAGAGAGCTTCAGCATACATTTCGTATTAAAACGCTGCGCGAACTCTATTCAACTCCAAGCCGATTTCTGAAATAAGAACGTGACTAGACTTAGAAGCCTTTTTTAATTTATTCCAGCCGTTACAAAATTATTTTTAAATCTCATCAAGCAATCCTGCTATCGTCAAGAGTTACGTTAAAATCAATATGCAATTTTTAAAAGAAGTTTGAAATTTGAATGACATGGATGAATGATATTTGTTAATATGGATGAAGTCACAAAAGCACCTTTAACGATTTAGAAGCAAAATTATTTTTTCTGAAAATTTTATGGTTTGAAATTCTCAACTTTTTGGCAATGACCCTTAAGTATAAATAAACATTATTAAACTGATTTTTGTGTTAACAGGTATCAATAAGATGAAGCCATCCATGAAGATGGGAGTGATTGCCTTGATAGGAATATGTGTGATATTCTACCAGTATCATCTTTCAACAGGAGTTAGATTCGACCAGCTAACAGGATTCAATGCAGCTGGCTCTATGTTGGATGATTCATCCAATCTGCAAGCTGGAGAAGAATTTGAACCCAGAATCACAGAGGAAATGGTGAGGATCGAACTTTTTCCAATTTCAATACACTGTTAGGACACGATTTCATAGTTAATATCAGAGTGGAACCTAACTCCAACCTCTCTGTCCAACTTCAATTTAAACAATATCTACAACACAATCCACAAATCCAATTAAAAAAATATTGGTATTATTTGCAGCTCTCAAAATCTGAGAAACATAAAAGCTAAGAGAATTTAATTTAATTTTAAAACAATTTACAATTCAACTTTCAATTCAATTTTTAAAAAAGTTAAGAATCTAATCTTTAATTCGATTTTAAAATAGTTTACAATTCATCTTTCAATTTTTAGCTCTAAAAAAAGCATCTGTTAGATGATGATAACTTTTGTTTTAATCAACACAGAAAAAACTAAGGATAAAATTTGTTGCACGTACATAATTTTTTAGAGAGATTAATTTTTATTCAGATCACTTTACGACTTTCAAAATACATGTGTTGTCATGGGGGAAAAAATTAACCGATATTTGGGTAAAATTTATTCTGCGGAGTTAATTTTTGTTGCAGGTAATTTTTATCTCGGAAGAAGTAAATTTTATCCTTCGTTTTTTCTGTGCAATATCTTTCTCCAAAAGGCATGTGCCTGAAGTTCTAAACGTTCAAATGAGCGAAATTTTTATTTGATTTCATTTTAAACTCAAATTTGTTCTGAAAAACTGACTTATTAAAAAAGAAATTAATAATGCAATGATAAAAATCCTCATGACCGAATCTATTTCAAATCAGGCAGGTTCTCCACTTCAAGTCGTAGAATTTTTCGGCAATGAAATATGTGACGTGGAACGAAGAAACCAGCCTTACGACAGAAAAATCGATTTTGAGGTTTTTGTTGATTCTGAATAATGTTAATCCTTATTTGATTCTGAATAAAGTTAATCCCCTATAGAATAAAAAAACCCCATTGCTCCACAATCAAAATTTAATTTTCTGGAGCTCAAAGTTGTTCGAGCGCCCCTTTGTCTTCCTTCTTCTTCCTTTCACTTTGATCCGCTTTTTATCGTAAACTCATTTTCAGTCGTAAGGCTGGTTTCTTCGTTCCACGTCACATATGTCGTTTTCCAGTGAAAATTGGATGATACGTATTTTTCCAATTTAAGAAAAGAATTTTTACTAGGAAGTTACGAGTATTTGAAGTTTGAACACTGTTTTAGAAAAAAACACAAAATTTTTCTAAAAAACCTCTAAATTTTTTTAAATTAATTAAGGTATTTTCATTTTTTATTTGATTCTGGTGATGTTTGCCATTATCTTTCGAAATCCACTGGAACGAAATCCACTTGTAAAAAAAAGTTCAAAATTAAGAAAACAGCGGCGGTTTCTTTGAAAATATAAAAAGTCTATTTTCTCGAAAAACCTACATTCATATTTTTTGTTAAATTTGCGTTTTTATAAGAAAAACATACTGTAAGTTTTGTATGCGCTAAACGATTTTTGTAATCAGGAATCGCCGAAAAATTCTACGACTTGAAGTGGAGAACCTGACAGATTTGAAATGGATTCGGTCTCATGGTGCTTTTTTTTATTTTGTAAGTGAAATAATATTTCAAGATAAATTCGAGTTAAGAAAAAAAATTTCTTTCATTTGAACGTTCAAAATTTCAGGTACATCAAAAGTCCCCAATTTAGGAAAAAATTTTTATATTATATTTTGCTATGTAGCCCTGTTATTGGTTCAATACTAAACTGTTGGGCTTTCTATTTTCTAAATAAATAAATGATACCTATGATAGATACTAGAAAGCCATTATAAAAATAAAAGTGGAAGTAATAAATAAATAAAAAAAGAGTAAAATAAAAAAGTGGTAAAAGTACCAAATGGAAATAGCATCGAAAGTAGAAAAGAGCCTGAGAAGTACCTAGTTTCTCTTTGATGATTCGACTGGCTAAGAGAGTATTGATTAAATTTCCATAATTACATAGTTTATGCAACTAATTTATTGGAGTAGTTTTTTCTATCTCGTATCCATAACTACTGATACGGATTTTGCTCCCCCAATGTATTCGAAATGATTCAGGCATTTCTTGTATAACCACAGTGTCTACCTAATTCGGTCAAACCACAGGCTAATAGATTTATCGTCCAATTTACTAAACCTGATTAAATTCTTAAATATGTTTTGTTAAATCCTGTTAGTTGAAAAAGCTTTTTCCGTTAATTGGATTATTGAAATATGGATAGGGACTATTCACGTGGATTGTAATAATAAATAAAATAAATACACACTATTAATTAAAGCAGAGTATTACTAAAATATTAATTAATGATGAGAATAAAATAATTCAATTACAGAGTAAATTAAAAATTTTCAATTTCTGGTTATTGTAATATTTTAAATTATTTTTTAATTAATTAAACCTCAACTTCGTTGGTAATGAATAAAATAACAAGTTGAAACTGAATATATCAGATAAAACATCGAGAGAATTTCATCATTAATATTTGGGAATCTTATAATAAATTTCACTGCGGAACGTTTATCGCATGGATGTGTCAATTTCAAATTCAACGCAGGAAACCCTAATGCCGAATGCAGAATTATTCGAATATTTGATGCATTCCAAACCTGTTCAGATTGTTTATATGCCTTTACTGATAACGAGTTAGAATTCTGATGAAAATTTAAACTATCAATTAAACTAATCAAATTATTATAGCTATTATAACTATTATTTTTTATAATTGTAAACGTCGTTGGTAAATAATTTGAGAAATTGTTTCAAGTAACTAGCTTTGTTTAAGGAACTTTTCAGTAGTCCGATATTTTTACATTAGAATTTAAGGATGTTCACCGGCTGTAATCGAAGTCAAAAGTTTGACGCTCATACTAACTCACTATCGAAAGTACCGTTAGATTAAGATTCACAAAAAACAATTACGCATAAATGGCACCACCAGGTATCCCCATCTTGTAATATGTCATCCCTTACATAATCATGCATCATATGTTAGTTTTTCAGCAAAATACATAGAAAATTCCTGCTGCTATAAATGAAAATGTGCCTCTAGCTCATTCTTCGCCTATACACAGGGAAATAAAGTCTAGTTTATGTCACAGCTTGTGACATATCCTATCCTTCCTTCTCGGGTCTTAAAAGTGTTACAGCTTGAATTAAGACCAATTTTTGGCTTGAAACTAGACTTTTTTTCCTATGTACCTTACACGTTAAAACACGCAACTTTGAGCATCTGAGAAGGGAGCCTACTTAGCTGTTCGCTCATCAAAACTGGCTAGAACAAGCATACATGCGGTTACCGCATGCCAGGAGCATGCAAAGTTTTCAGCTTTTTTAAACGAACAACCAAAGTTTTCCGGAAAAGGGTTCTGTAAGGGCCGACAAAATTACCTTTAGATTATGTGGTAAAAAATTAGACCAAACAATTGATATTTATAGCTGTAATCTGTATGTGCGTTAATCGCCCATGTTGAGGAATGCCCTTGAAAGGAAACGTGACTGTAACTTTTGTCAAAAAGCATCGAAAAGATTAAGAAATTTCGCGTCGAAATAGCCATTTGTGAATAACTTTGGAACATTTTAAGTCAAGATATAATTTAAGAAAACTAGAAGAAAATAATATGCTAGGTGACAAATTTTCGGCCCTTTTTTCAATTCTTGGAAAAATGTAGAAAAGATTTAGGAGAATTTTGAAAAAATTCATGACGGTACTAAAAAGTATAAGCTTCAAAATGAGACCTGGCAACTCCAAATATCTTTACTAATTACCTAGTAATAAACACGAATGTGTTATCATATTTTTATTTTTGCGAGATTTCATGAACATGCAGTGAAGGCGAACAAAGGCTTGATTGTCGCATGTTTAGGATTTGAAGCAGGACCGTCTTGGACATAAAAAAATTTTGGGAACAAAGGGCACCTTTTTTATTTCTCGCTATGACTTCAAAATCTAATTAAGTTACAATTAATTGTTTATTATTTATTTTGATTTTATATCATAATGCAATGATTCGTTAATTCTTTTTTTATTTGAAGTAGCTTTAATCTTATTCTCTATCAAACTTTGGATTTTGGCAAAAATTTATTTAAAATTTCGAAATTTTATGAACAAAATATTCATTCATATAACAAATATTATGTATTATAAAAATTCACATTAACAAATATAATGTGTTTTTAAAATGCATTATATGTTTATTTGTCATAGGATCATTGATCCATACAAAGGGGTTACACGCTGTTACCTAAAAACTAAAATATCGCTAATAGG
>JBAGKK010492353.1:0-15639 GCA_037177015.1 Euceroptres primus
ATGTTACTGATGTCAATTATGTGTTGATAATTATCTTCAGTATTTTTAAAATGGTATCTTGTTCTGTGTTTTGTTTCAAAATCGTAAATAGTTTCTTGTAAAATCCTAGTAGTCAGTATTTGTGGATGTAAAATTCCGTGCTTTCCGTCGTTGATGGCGTTTATCGCAGTGTCTATGTCTTCATTCAATTCGTCTATTAGTAAGGCTCCCATGACCAATTTGGTATTTATAAAATTGCTTTTTGTGTTATTATTGACGCTTTTTGTTAACTTTCGTGCAATCTCTACTTCTTCATTGAATCAGCTGACCAATCCTTTATAATCCGTGGCCGAGGATTTGAGCAAAGGTTCTAATACTTTGATGTGATTTGATAGGGCTGTGGCAATATTATTGTTATCAATGTAGAGTCTGTCGAATTCATTATTTATATATTCCAAATCACTGTTGCTCTGGGTACCAAAGAGTGCCTTCGAAATGTCTCCTACCAAATTGGCTAGGCCTCTCTTGTGTCTGTTGGCTTTGCCAAGTAGTTTACTAAGGATGTTCTCCTTTTTCTGTAGTCTTTTCAGTCGTAGTTCTATTAGATTTATTTCCTTGGCTTCATGACAGTTATAGTTACATACTTGGCCGGCCAATTGTATTTGTTTTCTTATGCTGTTAAGCCGTTCCTGAGTGTTTGTCATGTTTACTCCAATTATCAAGTTCCAAGCGTCATGGTACAAGTGTATTTTTCCTACATCCTCGATTTAAAGGTTACCAGTGAGAGTTGTTGTAGTTAAATTGACTGTAGTTACGTGCAGAAGTCTCAAAATTAGGAAGAACAGCATTCCTGTAATTAATTATAATAAGGCATTAGCTCCTTTGTGTGAATCCTTATCCGTTCGTTATTAAGAAGGATAATATAATTATTATTAGTGATGCCGTTTCAGACGAGGAATGTCAAGGAAAAAATCGAGGAAGGCAAGGAAAATCCGAGCAAGGCTTTGATTTTCAAGGCACTTAAGACAAAAAAAAATAAGGCCTTGTTTATATAAGGCCTTGAAAATCAAGGACTTCCTTGTCCTCGTCTTACATCCTTGGAATGCATGGTCAGTAATGACTCGAAAAACCCCTCTTGATACAAATATGACAGTAAAAAATAATAGAGAAGTCGGATGGGAACTTGTTGTCGAATCGGCACGCAAACTGATTCTTCTTTTAGTCAGGTGAGACTCTCGGCGAATGCTTCCAGGTCAGGTTGCCACTCTCCCTGCCGCCTCCTCGGTAGCTTGCGAGACCGGCCCTGAGCCCCGAAGTAGAAATCCACTAGAAAGTAATAAAAATAATTATTTTTAAGTAAACTCGACGAGGGATGGGTCTGAGCTTAGGGAAATTAAGATTCTGCAGCTCAATATGAACATCTCGCCCATAGTATTGGGTGAGTTGTTAGAGCTCAGAGTCATGACAGATTTGACATGCTAATGACACAGAAACTTCCAACCCATAGACAGAGAATTCAAGGTCTGGGTTTCAGCACCAGAATTTCTCACAAAATGTCAGGGGTGGGAGCGCTCCTAAAGCAGGAAATGCGGTCTTTGATAGGTGGCTGGGCTTCGCTTGTGTCTCACAGTTGTGCTTAGCGCACTGTGCGGTGGGTGAGGTTCGGGACTCCGGATTCTCCTTCTATGTAGTCTTTCACTGCTTTTAGTATAGTGACGATTTAGAGATGCATCTTTCGCATCTCGGAACGGTACTTGATGCGTTAAGGGGAAAAAGGGTACTGATTGCAATGGATTCGAATGGTAAGTCGCGGCTGCGGTGCCCTGATGCCAAGTCAGGTGGTAAGACGGCTGCGCCGCATGGCAGGAATATTGAGGATTTTATTGCCCAATGTGATCTGCATGTGTTGAATGATTCGAATCAGGCTCCCACTTTCCAGAGCCCTAACGGGAGATCTTGGATTGACGTAACACTTTGTTACCCCCAAGTCATTGAATTCATCATCAGTTATAGAGCGGGCACTGGTCACGAGGAGGCTCGAACCCTTGAAAGGTTCTGCACTGGCAAAGCCGATCTGAAGGTGTTCGATTGCCAAATCAAAGACCTTATTGAACAGGAACTTAAGTTCCTGCCCCGCGAATGGAAAGAGGATGTTGAAGTCATGGCTAACACTCTTACTGAACTCTTAGCTCAGGCTTGTGAGGCCTCTATGCCAAAAAAGACGCATCGTAGGATATCCAACCCGTGGTGGAACAGGAGACTAACATGGCTTAAAAGACAGGTCTGTGGACTTTTTAGGCGTTGGCAGAAAGTCTCAGCCGTAGTTAAAGTACAGGCGAGGCAGAAATACCAATTATTCGTTGGAAAATGTAGAGTGGAGATTGCTAAGGCTAAGCAAAAGAGCTAGGTTAAGTTGATCTCTGACGCCGGCAATAAGAAACCATGGGGCTTTGTTTATAAATGTCAAAGTGCCTTCGAACGGAGATGGTTCATAGCAGCCTTCGAATGAGTAAGGGATACTTCCGCTTAATTGAGGAGACAGCTAAAGTATTTCTCAATGAACTCGTTCCTGCTGATGTCGCTCAACTAGAAAGGAAGGAACACGCGGAAGTAAGACAATTTGTGGCAACCGCCCCAAATACTAAGGACGAACCTGAAATCACCCATTAGGAGATCCAAGGTGTAATCTAAAGTCTGAAAAATGGCAAAGCTCCTGGCCCAGATAGGATCGAGGTCATGGTCATCAAAAGGGCTTGGCCGGTTATAGGGAAGGAAATGGCTCGACTCTTCAATGATTGCCTGTCATTAGGCGTCTTCCCGACCACTTGGAAAAAGGCCTCGATTCCGAGTCCATTTTAAGAATGAGGATAAAAACCCGGAAGAAGTTCGGTCCTACCGGCCGTTGTATCTCCTCTCCGTCATCGGGAAGGTTTTTGAACATATACTCCTTAGTCGAATGCAAAAGACAGTCTTTGGACCCGGCATGTTGTCGGACAAACAGTTTGGCCTCAGGCCGCATATGTCTACCGAGGACGCCATCAACGAGCTTATGGCTCATGTTGACTCCCACGAGGAGACATATGTGATGGCCCTCTTGTTCGACATCGTCGGTGCCTTTGACAATGTCTGGTGGCCGCTTGCCCTCAAGGCTTTGAAAGATAGGAACTGTCCCAGAAACATCTTCTGTGTTATGACAGACTATTTCAGCAATAGAGAAGTCTTATTGCATATGTATAATGCCGTTGTAGGGAAGACGGTCACTGAAGGTTGTCTGCAAGGATCCGTACTTGGGCCTGCTTGCTGGAATCTGATGTTCGATGAACTTCTCAGGGTACTTGTTAAACTGGTGGGAAATGACGAGATGGCTTACGCTGATGACTTGATCGCCCTCATCTGTGGTAATAGCAGAAGGGAGCTAGAAATCCAAAGACAAAATGTTGTCGATAGGATCCTGGCATGGTGTGAGTTCGCTAAACTAATTCTTTCTCAAAGCAAAACTGAGTTGATTCTCGTTAAACAGAATGTCAATTCACGAGCTAGATATCAGGGTAGTAGGAAAGACATTAGATATAGGCACGCGGACTTTACTAAACGCCCGCCAATCATTAAAGTAAATGGGGTTGGAATCACTATTAAAGATAGAGTCAAGTATTTAGGGGCCATGATTGGCCAGAATAGGAACATGGCATACAATTGTGAATACATAAAGGACAAAACGACGAAAATTTTCTCTACGTTAGGCAGAGTTACGAAGTCAACCTGGGGTCTTGGCACAAAAGCCATGAGAACACTGTATAAGGGAGTGTTTGTCCCGATTGCCACCTATGTGGCATCAGGCTGGGCAGATCTGTTGAACGAGGCGAATCTGTAAGTACTTTGTAGTGCGCAGAGATTCGCCCGGCTTAAAGCAACCAAAGCATATCGCTCGGTGTCAAGTGAGGCTCTGCGTCATTGCAGCAGCGCCTCTTATGAATTTTCTTCTAGTCGAAAGATCTGCCTGGTACAACCTGAGGAAGGAGCTAGATATTAAAGTAGGTGATCTACTCATTGCTTCTCAGGAAATAGATGATAATACCAAAAGGCGTATTTATAATAAACTAAGGCTTTCATGGCAGGACCAGTGGCTAAATACACCTAAAGGAACTGTAACCAAAATCTTCTTCAGCGATATTAAGGAGCGATTGAAAGCTAAGTGGATCTTCCCCGATCATTTCACTTCGCAGCTGCTTACCGGACACGGCAATATCAGATGCAAGCTCTTTCAATTGGGTCTTGCTGACGATGGTAGTTGTAAGTGTGGCGAGGAAGAGACAACAGAACATATCATCTTTGATTGTCCAAATCATGAACCTCAAAGGGTAGCCCTTATGGAACTCCTTGCAGACTGCACGGCTGGTCGGCACGAACAGCTAAGAACGCTTCTCTTAGATTGGGCCTACCCAACATTTGCCGCATCCGCCAGAGAAGTACTCTGGTTAAATTCGGAATTGCGAGATGGGTTACTGTGTAGACAGTGTCTATAAGACTGGTAGGATCGTGTATCCGGCCGTGACTATTCAAAGGTGCCCGAACGTCTTTAGGTCGAAACTAGGAGTACCGGGTAGGTGATAGTCCCTTCTGACTTGCCAGAAGCGCCCACATTGGAGATGGCTTGGTGCGGGCAGTGTCACTGATGGATTGGTGAGATAGGTCAGTAAGCCTGGGTGTACTTGTGCACTCAGGGGGGAAGTATAGCACATTGCTAGAGTATCCTCTGACCCAATAAGGGGATCGACTACAATAAATGACCCTTTGGGTAAGACATTCTCACCTGACAGGATGGATACTTCCGAAGGATCTCAATTGCATACTCCGGAAAGACAAAGTTGAGAGACGGTCCCGGGTGGATCTTCTGGTGAGGCGGGAAGCAAAGACTTACCGCCCCCTCCCCTGCAATGAACTTGCAAGCGATGAAAAAAACGGCGGACCATCCTTGACGGCTAAACCACAAAGAGTTAATTATTCGGGTGCAGAAAAGAAAAGGCACAGACGCCTTCAGAAAAAGTTGGTGGACGCAGTGGCCCCCAAAATGGATACCCCTAAAAAGGCCCATTCAGATGGCAGCACTCCGAAGGAACTTAGATTGACGAAGAAGGTGCGGGTCAAGGACCCTATAATCTCTTATAAAGAGGCCCTTCAGAGTCTTCTGAAAATGGCTATCATCGTCGAGGGATTCTCAGAAGTCAAACTCAGCGCGGAACAGGCCATAGCAATTGAATCGGCTCTCGAGAAGAGAATCGGCGGGGTCCAACCAGGGCACGTGATTCCTCGGTTCGTGGACTGCCGATTCAAGAACAATGCCTTCACCATTGTCTGTTCTGATGATGTGTCCAGAAAGTGTTTCATTAAAGCCGCTAGGGACCTTAATCCATATGAGGGAGCCAGGATTAAGATGATTGAAGGTAAAGATCTCCCTAAACCAGTCAAAATAATGATCTGGATACCCGGGACTTTAGTAGAACCGGCGTCTGCCTTGAAGAGATTGGCAGTCCAGAATCCGACTTTAAATACGGAGGATTGGAAGGTAATCTATGTCAAGTCGAACAAGAATGTGACACAAATAATCTTTTGTGTTGATAATACTGCTGCAGAAGCTGTTAAAAAACTCGAATTCAGACCATACTATGAATGGAACGACCTACTATGAAGTTAAATCCTTTAGAGTAAGCAATACCGTGAATTTGTGAATGCGATCCATGTTAAGAAGCAGAATAATATATACTTCACTTCATGACGAGGAGGTGAAGGCAAGAGTAACAAGAGGATGCCCACAGGGAGGAGTGTTATCTTCTACCCAGCGGGCGCTTGTAATGGATGACCTGATTTGTAAACACAATAAAGAAGGTTTTTATACACAAGGATATGTAGATGACCTAGTAATCCTAGTGGAAGGAAACGATGAGGGTACATTAATTGAACTCATACAAAGAGCACTTAATATTGTTGAACGATAGTGCAGTGAACGTGGCTTGCCCATTAACCCGGACAAAATGGAACTTATGGCTTTCACAAGGAAGAGAAAACACCATGTTCTGTGGAAGACTGTGTTCTATGGCAGGTTGGTTGAGTTTTAAAAAACAGAGAAATACTTGAGAGTCATCTTTGACCCCAAACTAACCTGGAAGAGTCATGTAGATGCAATCTCTGGATCAATGAAATGATCCAGAGATCCACTGACTGCATCACTGGAGTTGCTATTGGACTTGCTACCATTAAACCTGCTTGTGAGAAAGCAGGGATCGATGGAAGCATATAGACTGATGGTAAAAGGCCCCAGGGATGCGGTTGAAAGGATACACATGAGTAGGTCTCGGAGAAATACTGTTTGTGAAAATGATGTCTTTGACATGGAATCTGACTTTATGGTCAAAAAACTTTCGTTCATGAAGCCCTTTAAAATGATATTCCCAGAAAGGGAAGTTTGGCATGATGAACAGCAAAAAGAGGCAATATTTAAAGCAGGAGGACTCATCTGATACATAGATGGATCCAAAGAATCCCAGGGCACTGGAGCTGGAATCCATGGGAGAATGCCCAGGGCTAAAATTACAAGAGCATTTGGCAAATTCCTCACTGTATTTCAAGCTGAAATAATAGCGATGAAAGTTTGTCTTGAGGAGATCTGTATGCGGGCATATAAAGGCAAGCATATATAGATTTGCTCTGATAGTCAAGCTGCACATAAGGCTCTTGAGTCTCAAGAGATTACCTCTAAATTAGTATGGAACTGCCTCCATGTTCTCCTTCATGTGGAAAGGGACCAAAGAACTGATGCACTTAAAAAGTACATTAATATGACACATACAAAGAGATCTTAAGATCTCATGTATATGGCAAGGAAACAGGTGAAGGTTGTGGTGAAGTTATTAACTGGCCGCTGCCACCTGAATAAACAGTTACACACATTGGAAGTTAAAGTCGAACCTAGGTGTCGTAAGTGTGGCCACTCTGAAGAAACTGCGCATCACATACTGTGTTAGTATGATGCGTTGGCAACACTCAGAGAAAGATATCTTGGGGATTACTTTTTAAACTTGGGAGAGTTTGATGACATTCCCTATGGGGCAGTATACGCCTTTATGGCGAAGACTGGTCTATTAGTTGATGTTTAGTGAAACAGGCATAGTACAATAGGTTTTACCGCAGTGCTATGGGTCCTTTTATTAGCCCTGCCCATGTAATAATAATAATAGGTCTAGTTACTTTTAGTGATATTTATATCTAGTGTCTCCAACATGCATTATTGATTTGGCGCACTATGGTATAGTTACATCAAGTTATATTTGATTATACCGGGTAACTTTCAGTTACTTCTAGTTATATCTGGTTACGCTGAATTATGCCTAGTTACGTTGTCATGCGCTTTTAAATCCAAATTCTACGCACAAAACTTAAATGATATGGGTATCAGTCTGATATTCTTGATTGTGCTAACAAATTTGCTTTCTCTTAAATCTTTACAAAACCCATTATGTCAAAACCTTGTGGTACCTGCAAGAAATTAATTATCACCGATGCTAAATATTGTACTACAGGTAAGTGTATGAAATATTCTCATCCCAATTCGAAGTGCTTTACTCATAATATTTATAATACTAACAACGTGCTAGTCAAGTGTACTGGAACTTTTGAGAGAATGAATCTCAAGGTTAAATAGCTGTTCAAGTCACGAAGATCGGATAAAAACAAAAACGCATCCAGTACCTCAAAAACAAAAGGAAGTAAAAATATGACGAGCACTCTTGACTTATATCCTGAAATGGAGTCAGATGATAGTCACAGCGTTTTGCCGGAGAGTAGCAACTTTTCAAGCAGTCAGTTTGGACAGCTCTTGTCAGCAATTAATGACTGCAAATCTAGCGTATTATCTCTGAAAAAGGATAATGAGTTGAGCCTACAAGTTTCTGTACTCACAACCGGAAGTGAAGCTCTACAGAATAAAATTAAAATAATTCAAGATAGTCAGAGACGACTAGATCATCGTATTCTAAGGACGGAAAATCAGCAATGTTAGGATGGTTTGATCATTGCTGTATTACCTGAGAGGGATGAGGAAGGTCTTATGGATCTTGTCTGTTTAGTCTCAAAGGCAATCAGTGTGCAGCTAGCTCCTGCTGAGATTAAAAATGTACACGGGATGTCTTCTACACGCTCAGTATCATCGATACGAGCTCAGTCATCTACCCTAAGACAGAAAAGCCATGTTCGACTTCCGCCTCAAAACCTTCATCTACAATATCAGCTGTTGCTCGCACAACTGGTAAGCCATGATTAGCTTTAGTTCGATTTTCAACGCTATAGCCTGGAAAGGAGATGATTTCGAGTATGAGAAAGAAGAAGTTACTACACGCAAATGAAGAATGTTTGCGTATGGGAAAATCTCGTCTTTACATTAATCAATACCGGCCTGCAGCCACATACAACTTACTTCGCTCAATTAGAGAAAAGGCTAAGTTACTATCGTACAATTATGTGTGGCAGATAAATGGTGTGATCCTTGTTAGACGAAAGGATAAGGATCCTGTAATCAGGATTCTATGTCAGAGTGATCTTGACCTTTCAACTGAATGATGTAACGATGCAACTTATCCATCGTCCTGATTGCTTCCTCGACCGAAAGTGCTAACTGAGTGGAGCCCCTAAAATTAGGTCAAAATAGGAGTCCGGGAGGTTATGACTGTAATTTTTATTATTTTTGGTTACTTTGACGCTGCCGTTTATATTCTTTTTACATGCTTCTTCACCGACCGTCGAGGCACCCACCTTACCGACCTTCCAGATGGGCACAGTACAGCAAAGGGTTGGACCCGTGTCACCTAGCGGGTAACCAGTAAGACCAAGGACCGGAGTCAGCTGGAGGAGAATTGAACACAGCCTATTGGAGACCGGAATCTCAGTATTCCGTTCATAGACCAAGGATAATATTCCTTCCTTTTTTTTAGGGTCCTAGTCTCCATAAATTTGTAAAAATAGGCATTTAACTGACTTTAAAATCGTTAATCCAAAATTAGTTGTCATCCGGGGCTTAATTTTAAAACGTGCCCTTCGTTAGATTGGCTAGGTGGGTTGCTTTCGTGTGGGCGCTGTAAGCCCATTGGTCCCTAGTCATCGGGTGCCTAATGCCCCTTGTCTATTGGCCGGGCTTCCAGCGCCTGCGCGAAGTGCAGTGAGGAAGTAATAAAACTGGTGAGCGAGGCAACCTCGCTCTCCATTCGGTTAGTCGAAATATCGAGGAAGCCGCAAAGGATAGCGCTAAGTCAATTAAACCGCTAAGTCTGTTGAATTGAGTCAACTTAAATAAAAGTAATGGCAGGATCCGATTAGTATCAATTACACGTAAGTGCACCCTTATTTTGGATCTGGGTCCTTTTATGTAGTTTTCTCATTCCTTTTTTTTAAACTTTCAGGCTCTTTGAGAGGTTAGCCTCTCACGCGATTTCTTTAACCTCTTAGTTTTACTATGTATAGAATCTTTTGCAAATTAAATGTTTAACTCTTGTTTAGCTTAAATGTTTTAGTTCCGCTTAATAAAAACAAGATCCTATTCCCCGAATTCCCGACCCAGCCTGGCTTCGTAATTCTCTTTGCAGAAAAATTTATAAATATGGCGTCTGCCTGAGCACATGGCAACACCAGGCGCTCACTTTTTTCCGAAGCAGCCACGATATAACGAGTCGATCACCGAGGGTCTCCCGAATCCTCGGGTTTTGATAAAATATTTTTTTCTCCTTTTTTCGTTACAGATCGGCCCATTATAATGACTAACTCCTGAACAGCGTAGATCCTTGCCTCTTAGTAATGACCATTACTCCAATCCTGTCTCTCACAACTCGCTACTGAAAATCTGTCAGATTAATATTAACTCACTAAAATCGCATATCAACTTACTTCGTGCTTATTTAAATTATAATAAATATTATGTTATAGCGGTAAGTGAAACATGGCTAACTGAAGCTATTAGTGACAATATTGTTGCTCTTGATGGTTATTCGTTAGTGCGTAGGGATAGAGATGGCAGGAGGGGTGGGGGTGTTGCGGTGTAGGTCATAAATGGTCTAAACGTCAAATTATTGCATAAATCTAAGGGTGTTTTTAATGAAACAGAATTTAATATAATGGAGATATTTTGTCGTGCCATGCCACCGTTGCTGCTGTGTGTTGCTTATAAAAGACCACCTGGTCAATACCTACATAATTTTGAAACCTCATTTTTGAGATTTATTCATGCATATGGAAATATTATAATCATGGGTGATTTTAACTTTGACCTAAATAGTCGGGAACCTGGATCTTTATATTTAGAGGCATTATTTAACTTGCTCGACCTATTTATAGTGCCGTATTCTGCAACGCACCATACTCCGATACGTGGTTGGATCTATGTGTAGTAGCTGATGAGAGAAAAGTTTTCTCAACTCATCAATCAACAGTGCCATTTGTAGCTGGACATGAACTCATTGCAATTGAATATGCTTGGAAATTTAGTACTTCTTCTCAAGACAGAAACACATACCGTGATATGCGCAATATGGATAATGGTGCCTTTCTTATTAAATTGCAGTCTGTGGAGTGGTGTGCGTTTGAGGGTTATCTCTCCGTAAATGAGAAACAAATCTTCATAAGTAATGCCCTAAATGCAGCTATGGATGAATTTGCACCTTTATGCTTGTTTATCCCACGGTAAAGTTTTTGCCCCTGGATGCCGGATGAAATGAGAAATATGATTGAACAAGATTTGGAAAAGAGTAGGAAATCTAGAAGTATATAATGATTATAAGACTTTGAGAAATGGCGTCAATCGAAAGCTTAATGAAGCAAGGGTCGTTTATAATACTACAAGGTTGGATAGTTTAAATGAATCTAGAGGTCTGTGGAAGGAATTAAGGGCTCTGGAATACGTTAGACCTAGGTGTGAAGAGTTGCCACTTGTAAGTTTAGTAAATGAAATTAATACCTAGTTTCTCTCTATTTGTGGTAACTCTGCACATAATGTAACAAGGTCAGGGCTCACTGAACTCCTGAATTTTCCTTTTAAGGATTCTCGATTCTATTTTCAAGACATAACTCCTCTATCATTAATTGAGAGCCTGGATAAAATAAAAACAGAGGCTAGAGGGATTGATGGTCAGTCTATAGGCTTTGTTGTAAGGGCTTTACCAGTTTTTTTCACACATACTTAATTTACTTAACTCATCGCTAAAAACCTCCGTTTTTCTTGAAGAGTCGAAGAAGGTTCTTATAAAGCCTATTAACAAGATTAAGGCTCCTCAACATGCTAGAGATTATCGTCATATTGCTATCCTCTGTTGCCTCTCAAAAGCATTGCAGAGAACTATTTATGATCAGATGATTGAATACATCAAATCTAATAACTGCTTGAGTGCTTATCAGTCAGGTTATAGACATGGTTTCAGTACGCAGACGCTACTGCTTAGGGTCACTGACGATATTCGAAGAGGCATCGATAACCGAATGGTGACAATAATGGTCCTGTTTTATTTTAGTAAAGCATTTGATATGGTCCCTCATATGTTTCTGTTATTAAAACTTAAAAATTATGGATTATCGGCTTTAGTACTTAAATGGTTGTCATCATATTTTCGGGCCATCAACAATCAGTCATTGGATTAAGTGGTGAAAGATCAGAGTGAGGAGATATTGGCACAGGCGTTTCACAGGGGTCTGTGCTTGGGCCTTTGCTATTTATACTCTTCACCAATGATATTGGAACTATTATTAAGTACTCACTTCATATGCTTTTTGTGGATGATCTTCAAATACATATTCAGTGAAGTCCAGATGAAATCAATGAGACTATTGATCGAATTAATCGAGTTGTAAGAATGATATATGAATGGTCAGAAACTAACAAGCTTAAGATTAATCCAAGCAAAGCCAAAGCGCTAATATTTGGAAGCTCTAAATATATAAATAGCCTGGACATGGCCTCTCTTCTCCCGGTTAAGATTCTGAATACCACCATTCCTTTCGTCGACAATGCTAGAAACTTGGGATATTTCCTTACTCCAACATTGGCTTGGGATAAGGAAGTTGGTAATATTTCTAGAAGAGTTTATGCTACCTTGGAACAGCTTCAATTTAAGAAAAATTCTTTGTCCACTGATCTTAGAGCTAAGTTGGTTTCCTCCCTCATAATACCTCACTTCGATTATTTTTGTGAGGTTTACAATTACTTAACTGACGAGCCTAATCGCAAATTGACCAAGCTGATAAACTCGTGTATTCGATTTATATTTAATGTGAAACGTGATGAGCATATAGCACCATATCGCAAAAGACTTGGGTGGTTGAATGTAGCTAGTAGAAGAAAATACTTCATGAGCGTTATTACTCATGGTATATTAAAATCGCGATGTCCAGAGTACTTGTATGACTAATTTGTTGAACGGGTTGCAGTCACTGATAGAGAAGATAGAAACCCTGAACGATTCAGAGTTCCAAAAAGTAGAACGGTTTCATATCAAAGGTCCTTTATTGTAACGTCGAAAACGCTCTCGAATGATTTTCCAGACACTGTGGTAGAAACTGAGTCGGTTCCTTGTTAAAAAATAAGGTTTTTGCATATCTGCTTGAGATTGAGCATTTTTTACGAATTTGTACACGGAGAGAAAAATCAAGCTTTGAAAGGATGAACTTTTATGCTTTTGAAGCTTGTAATTTTTGTATGCTTTCAAAGAATGAATTTCCCGAGTTATATCGTTGAATTCATCCTTTGAAAGCACGAAACTGTGAATCTCGTGCGTTCCCCGTCCCTGTTCTCACGGTCTGCAGCGTCAATTGCCACTGTCAGTTTGTATCACTTCTGACTGCAATGTATGATATACAATTTTCACGTGTTTCACATATTTCACCTTTATTATTAGTCAGTCATCACCGTTATTATTTCGAGCAGTGTTCAAATTGAAGTGAAAAAGTGACGTAAGATTTCAAGTGAGAAACAAATTGCAACTAAATAAGTAAATTAACTTATTATGATTCTAGCTCTACATTTGATCGCCTCAAATTTCATTTATTTAAAATCATTTCATATTGTAAATTTTCTGTATTCAGTCATTACTGTTACTTTTATTCGATTATCAATAGATCTTACGCAAATTTTCGGTTTTTTATTATTATTATTTATTTACTATTATTGGGACTATATAATGGGAGGTCACCAGGTGTAAAATTTGTACTGTCGTTTCTTTTATAATGTTATTAGCCGAGCAACACAATATTTTATAACATTGACAATATTTTCTAAGTCATGTATCCTTGCACGGATCTTCTTTGTATGGGTTTTATACCTTGAACAAATAAATATTCATATATTTACTATTATTATTTTTTAAATATTACGTGTACATGTGGTGCACACGTAAAAACTTTGGTAAATGTGTAGCACAGGGGCTGCTCAAAAAATCTCTGTGACAAATTTTTAAATGCCCAAAATGAGTTAAATTTTGCAGAACATTTTTTTGTATGTGTGCACTATGTGCGAGTGTGTATATTTCTGTCTACATCTGCAGAGTATAAGAAATATAATAATCAAACTGCATTCACTAACCCACATGTGAATGACGTTTTTAGGTAAAATAACTCATCTTCGAATATAAATTTTCCATACGTAAACACAGAGTTATATACTACAAATTCTAAATATTTGTCAGTAACTCTTGGCTAGTCATGTCGTTTTTCTATGCGTTTGGCTTTGATATTACAGAAACATTTTGTGAATTCAGAATACATACATTTAACTTGACTTTAAAAATAACCACTTATTTTATATGAAAAACGAAATTCCATGGCATATGTAAAGAATTTATTAACATAAATAAATTTTCATTTTCACAATGTGAAATTCTAAATTTGATGTATTAATTTTATAGTGATTTAAATATTGAGAATAATTTTTTATATATAATTGCTACAAATACAATTATCATCACCCAATATTACAATAACAATAATCCGATATAATGATCGTAATACTAATAATAATTTTGCAAAATTCCGGATTATTTTATTTTACAATAGTATTGTGGCATTCACATTCCCAGATTGAATTTAATATTTCATGTGTAAAATAAGAAATGAAATAAGTCTTATCTTATATTGTATTTACTTTTTTTTTAGTTTATCACTTATTGTCGCATTTTTTCAATGTTATTTCAATGTTATTGCTATTTTTTTATATGTTCACTATGTCACTTTTGTCTATGTTAATTGTACGGCAAGAAACAGTAGCGACACTGAAAGGGGACAATACTCATCAGATCTTACAATGATAGATCACAATTTCGATTCTCATATATTGAGTGCTATTTTACAAGCTTTGCAAACTCTTCGAAATGCAAAAGGTTTGTTGTTCAACTTGAAATCCTTGTACATGCGTATGTGTTTGTTGTTTATTGTTAAATGATGGTGGAGAAATTTATGTTTTGCAGTCCACTGTTTCAAAGTAGCTTTTACAGGTTTTTTATTATTTGAATAATATCGCGAAATAAATATTTCAAACAATATCTTGACAAACAAGATTGTATTTTGAGTCAGAAACATACCAGTAATGTTTAATTTTCAGTATAATCCACTGCGTAATGTGCAGTCGTAATAAAAAAAACTATTATTCATCAAATAACATGAGGCCAAATATGACATAGAGTGGGACCAAAACTTACTTTACTAAAAGAAGACTATGAATTTTCGGAGAAATAATCGAAGTTTTCCATCTTCATTGATTAACATTCTTTAATTAAAGAAAAGTATATTAATTTCAAAATGTGAAAATATAAATTGTTTATAGTGTGCTTCAATACTTACATTATTGTTCCATCTTGTTATCTGGAGCTCTTATTACTCAATAATGACCCAGAATGTTTTCACCTATTGTTATTGAGAGAGTTTTCGGGAAATATAATTAATGAAAATAGCAGTGAAAAAAAAGTATGTGTATCTTTTTTTGTTATAATCAAAAAATAATTAAATTGATCAAAATTTAATCATTTTATTCGTCAACGGCAACATACGTGTTGCCGTTAAAAATAATCTAGAATAAAAAAAAGAGTTTAAATGATCATCTCTTCTTTATTATAATATAACTATAGATAAAATAATCCCTTATTGAAGTCTCAAAGAAAATAACAAAGACCTACACTTATTTAAAACATGACATTGCTGTTGAATATTACATTTCTCTTCTGTCTGATAATGAATCTTACAGACCGATAAACCAAAAGAATGTAATGATGCCCATTGAGTAAAAAATCTTGAAAAGTGTTTTGATCCATATAATTGAGTATCCACTTGAAATTTTCCAAAATTATATATAGCTTCACAATAGTTTGTTGCAGAATTTTTATTATTTTGAAGAATTTTTTGAATATTTTGGTTCATTATTGCATCTCAATAATTTTCTCTTCCACCTAGATCTTCTGAAATTGCGCTCACAAAACACCATATACAGAATTTTGATGGCAACTTCTGAGTTGCGTCTCAGGTAATTTTGCGTAGGTTGTGCTATTTAACATTAAGGAAAGAAATGACATGAGGGTAGAAGAATCTTACATGAATGTTTTGTACAAGTAGCCAAAAAATATTGTTTTGTACACTTAGTGAAAAATA